>JBCEWB010642607.1:0-35479 GCA_039654565.1 Peronia peronii
AGATAGATAGATAGATAGATAGATAGATAGATAGATAGATAGACAGACAGACAGACAGATAGATAGATAGGTAGGTAAGTTGGTAGGTAAGTAGTTTTGTATGTATAGAAGAAGATAGGAAGATAGATAGGAAATAGGTAGATAGGTAGGTAAATAAATAGATAGGCAGATAAGTAGTACCGTAGTGGATAGGCAGGTAGATAGATCAATAGATAGCTAGACAGATAGAGAGAGAGAGAGAGAGGGGGGGGGGGAGAGAGTGAGGGAAACAGACGACAATGTATACAAAGAAACAGACAAAGATCAAGGAAAACGGTGGCGTGATCAGAGATGAGAAAGGGAGACAATTAAATTAATTTGTTAATTAAACTAGAGTAGTGAATACATGAAGCGTTGTTCGCCGCCACGAAAGATGTTGGCCCAGGGATATGTGTGGTATGCTTGATGACTCACTCCAGATGTATAAATAGAAAGTCCGTGTCCATAACTCCATAGTTTGATGAAATATGTTGTTCTTTATTTATCCAGTTGAAAAAAAGTTGATCTAGAAGACATTCATTTTAAACCCTGTCTAGTTATTCTTGCTGTAGTTCATCACATTCTGCTGTGGGATTTTGACCCAAGAGGCGGAGGGAGTACTGGTAATGGAGGGAGGCAAGGGAAAGAGGGATGGGGTGGGGGAGGGGGCTAAAGGAGTGAGTTAACAGTATGTTATGATCTGTTTGTGAACAATATAAACAACAAAATGTCAGGAACTGATACAGAGGAAACCGTTATTTTCTCCCTCTCTTTCTCTCTCTCTCACTGTTTTGTTTGTAAGTGCGGCAGTCAGTGAATTCCGTGGGGTTATAGTTTAGACTATAGGCACCGGATTATTTTTTTTTTTCTTCGGTTGTTCTTGTTTCTTTACCTTTCTCTTGTTGAGGTGAAGTTGCCCGGAGTTGGGGTGTAAAGCGATCGAGAGCCCAGGAGGAATGGGATGTAAAATAGGGCTAGGGTGAAACTAAAATCTGTGGAAAAACACGAGTTAGGAGAGGAGACCAGAATCTACAGTTGTATATATATGAAGACTCGAGTGGAAAAACCAGATAAGTCACATTTTCTGCAAAGGGAGAAAAACCAGAAATTAAAGTTTAGAAGTCTATAGTTTTTAAAAGCTCTCTTTCTAGCGGAACATACCTGGTTTTTCCGAATTATTGATCTGGTTAATAAATCTTAGCGCTGTGTTTCATAACGTCTGGGCAATAACTCATTTTTCACAAAAATGTGACTTATCTGGTTTTTCCACTGGAGTCTTCATATACAAACGTGGCAGACAACATGTGGACAGCGTATGTGAGTAGGGCAAATGAATTGTGAATGATATCGTAAGACGAGGTCAGATTAAGTGCAAATGCGTAGATCCAAGTGACTTACGTGCCCTTGCTCTGTGAAACTTTAGGATGAGAGGAAATCTGTAGGCCAAAAGTACCAATACAATTAACGAAGTAAATTTTTACAACAAACAAGGAAACGTTTAAAGTGTTAAGCACCAAAGGGCAGAGGCTTATCAAGTCCCACACCTTTTAACAGAGTTTCTCACATTTAATTGCTTTCGGCTAGGAAACAGACTCTGAAACTATAAAACTGTTCCAGACCAATTATTCTTTATATTATGCGTCAAAACTTCCATTTCTGTTTTATGTGTAAATACATGGTGTGGGCATGAATGACAGGTGCTTTATGTGACTGTGTATGAGTGTACGTGGCAAGGGAAACGAGAAGAAAGAGAGAGAGAGAGAGGATAGAATGGGGAGAGAAAGAGAGGGATAGAGATTTTTGAAGCATTAGGAAATAGAGAAGTGATAGGGAGAGAACGCAGAGGATAAAGAAAGACAGAGATAGGCGGACGGAGGGAAACAGATCATTACATAGACAGAGAAAGTAAGCAGAAGATGGCTGACATGTGTTTTGTCAGCGAGCATGTGCGAGCTTTGATGAAAGGTTTTACCTCTCGCAGAACTGCTCTTCACGCTTACGATAATAGCTGTGCTGATAAAAGTAAGCAGGAGCAGTGTTTTTCCTCATAATACTATCTGCACCAGCTCTGGGCATGTCAGTATGGAGAGCGGGATGAAGCACAAGCTCAAAGTATTCTTAGAGGGTTGACCTGCTGATGTTTGCCGTAGTCACATGTAACGTTGTTGTTGTTGTTTTTTTTTTTATAGTAATCACATGCAACGTTTTTTGATAGTAATCACATGTCTGAAGGTGGGTTGAACTGAAAAGGTAGACAAAGTCAGACTGTGCAGGAATAAAAATTACAAATGCCGTCTGCCTGTCAGTGTGCCCGTCTGTCAAACAGTGAGTGAATGAATGAGTAAGTGAGTGAGTGAGTGAGTAAATGCGTGAGTGAATAAATGCGTGGGTGAGTGAGTGAATGAATGAGTGAGCGATTCAGTGAGTCAGTCAGTCACTCAGTCAGTCATCAGTCAATCAGTCAGTTGGTCAATCGGTCAATTGGTCAGTCAGTCATGATCAGTGAATCAGTCATAAATCAGTTATTTCAGTCAATGTGTTTGTCTGATCGTCTGTCTCTGTAAGTCAATCTTTCTGCATGCATCATTATCTGACTGTCTGTCTCTGTGTGCCTCTGTCTGTCTGTCTGTCTGTGTCTGTCTGCACGGCATTGCACTGCGCTAGTCGCTATAGTTGTTCCAAGGTACTTTGCTGTTTTCCTAGATCTTAACACAACAACCGGATGTGGAGTGATTGTTTAGCCTATATTATAGCCTATGTTGTTGGAAGTAAAATATGTGCCGGAAAGGGTGTGGTATAAAATACATCTTCACAGGCGTCTTCCGGTGTCAAAGCAAAGCCGAGATCAAACGTTCTGGAAACACAATTGACACACGTGTATACAATTGCAACTGTAGACACAGATGCACAAGAGCCTCGAATGCACAAAGGCCTATTTTTGAAAAAACTATGTAGATTTGTACAAAGTTTTTGTTTCCCAGCGCTTTTCTGCGCATTATATCAATGATGTTCAATTCAAATTTTACGTAGTGTTGCATGAGAAAATTTGAGTATGTCTGCTCCCCGCATCAACAGAATTAAGAAGCAAAAACTCAGTTATAATGATTAATAAATATTTACTGCAATCTGCACTACACAATGTGTAGACTTGTATACACATGTTTTAGCAATATTCATGATTCCAAAATAGTGAAGTAGTTTGACAGAAAAATACTATTTTGAACGGCGATATATATATACAGTTTGCAACAGCAACATGGGATGTGAATGGTGCTATTCGAAAGGTAAAGAATCACAAAATCTTTCCTGAAATTCCTTTGGCAACAATTCCAGGAGACTGTCATATTTAGCAAAGCTAAGTACAGACTCGAGTTGTATTGGCAGTTTTTTTTTCTTCAGCTCTTTGCATATAGGAAAATGAGTTAAATTTTCGTTTGACAGCTGTGACCTCTATAATCGTAGTTTTGTAATGAAGTACGTGATGTCATTGTACAACTGAGTGATGGGTTTGTTTTTACCTAGCCGTTTCAATTTAAGATCAAATAATTGCGCAGCAAAGCTAAAGCCAGATATTTGAGTGAACTTTCATCTTTAATTTCATCTGTTTTGGCCATTCATCTTCAAAATACATAATTATTTCTCGTCTCAAGAAATAGAATATTGTCAGCACTTTGTGACATGACAACAGCGGGCCTCCATGAAGAATGGAACATCGTGAACTGACAGTTCATATCTTCCAATAACTGATTGAACCGATGGTGGTTGAGACCACGGCCTCTGATATAGTTCATTGTTTTGATGACCAGGCTAGGAAGGTAATCCAGTTTTGAATTCTTTCAACACAAACGTTATTGATAAATAATAGAGTGAAAATGTGCAAATGATGAATCAGGATGCGAGTTTTCTATCATTGTTCGTACTTTGGCAGCAATGCCATGATATCTGCCGTAGCGCAGTCAATAGATAATCTGAAATCTCATATCAAAGCCATAGTCATACAGAACCTGCTCGACTTTCTCATTTCCCCAACGGATGTGTCGCGATCCTCATGGGGATCGTGAGGCCTTGGCAGGGAGTCGTATAGCCTTGTTAGATGTGGCTTGGAATAAAATTAATTTCAACTTAACAATTACATTCTTTGTGCTCTCATATATTTGTTTTTGTTTCAGACAAAAAGTGTATTTCAGCGCTTCAATGTCAGTAGCGACATTGGAGGTGTCTGTATGCCTGTCTGTGAGTATAAGTGTGAGTGTATATGTAACAAAATAGGGGGTCGCGTGGGTTTCAAGCTTTTGAGTAAGTGGTCGAGAGTGTAAAAACATTGGGAATCACTGTTCTCACAGATGTCCTGTTGCAGTGTCATGCATGGAAATCAGTGAATTCTTCATAAATATTAAATTCACTGTCACAGGCCCTGATGGAAATCGCCAGTTGTGCTCTTCCAGTGATGTCAACGGCCTCATCAACAGCAATAGACAAATGTTCAAATATTGATGATACAGCATTCAACTGTTGTTTCAAATCACCGACAATCAATGAGTTCAGTAACAGTGCTCTTGGTTAACGAAATGTCTCTAAAAAATTGTGCTTTCTTTGGACATTCAATTTCAGCCGTTTCTACAGGGCATTGCTTTAGCAAATCGCCTTCACTGTAAGATTTCCCACACATTGCGATCATTCAGCTGAATTCATAGCTTGCAGTAAGAGAAGCAACATTAACGTTATGAATTTCGTAAACAGGTCTGTTGCTGTGTCAAGGCAGCCTTCAATTTCCTTCAGCTTTGAAACAAGCCTTTCGCCTTCATATTTATCGTAAGATCGATGGTTCGTTTCACAATGTCTTTTCAAGTGGTATACTTTTGTGGTCACCCATCAAATCAAACCAATGGCAAATCAGATATACTTGTATATCCTTTCCTTCACCTATATGCAAACACTGCACTGTAATTCCTCCCCTCCCCCGCCCCCCCTCCCTTTTTTTTCCAAACCCTCTTCTTCGTTCAATTTTTTTCTCTCTTTTTGAAAGCCAAAACTGTTGAGGTTCTGAAAGAAGTTTTCTGTTTGCAACTACTACCGAGCTGCGTGTTAAAAAGTGGGCAAAAAGTGCTCAGAAAAAAAAAAAAATCATCGAATCGGAAAATTATTTTTGTGTGTGTTCAACTTTATATTACGAAGATAAAAATGCTCCCGTTATAGAAACCTTTACGTGGGCCGTGGGCTGCAGAGGTGTGCTTGTTAAGAGCGGCAGGTTTGATATGCCTGCACTATATAAGTGTGTGCGTTATGGGATGGGTAATTTAATCACAAGATTTCATGCGATGAATTTTACTTGAGACGTAACTATGGCACTGCTAGAGCATCTCTTGAAATAAATGGAAATATAATGAAGGCGCAATAGAGCGAGCATTAAAAGAAGTAAAAAAATCAAGGGATGATCCATCCATCCATCCATCCATCCATCTATCCATCCATCCATCCATCCATCCATCCATCCATCCATCCATCCATCCATCCATCCATCCATCCATCACCCGCTCATCACAGGGCTAGTAAAAAAGTAGTAGCCTTGTAAATACGACACAGCACCGAACATAGAAACAACGTTTTGAAAATCAACTCAGTAACATACTAGTATGCATCACGCCTATAATAGTGATCTATGAATTGTATTATTTATTTTAAAAGACATGTAGTACTTTTAGGCTCATGTAATGGGATCCACCACCCAACCGCTGAAGTTAGTATCCGGCATGAACAGTGAATAAAAATAGACGGCATGACCTTGATTCTATTTGCCACTTATCAGAGGACGTAGTGACCAGCGTCCAGGACAGGGCACTCCGGGGTCATGATATGAATGTGACCCTGTCACTTACGTCACGCTGGCGGAAACACGAGACCCAGACGAGAGAGGATAACGCGCTCGTGTGAACCTGATTATTCAACTGCCTGGTTCTGTCAGGTCACATAAGGAGATTTTTATCATGATATGCAGTGTGAGTCAGCATTCACTAACTTGTTGGTTATATTTTTTATAGAGCTATAGGCACACAAAATGTACAATGTAAAGCATATTAAGAAATAAAAGATTAGAGTTAAGCAATATACAGAGCAATAAAATAAACATGTTGAGAAATAAAACAATAAGATACTTCAACAAGCATGTTAAGAATTATAGCTTATAAGTGAGTTTTTAATTTCGGCCCAGTCAGTACAGTTGAGGAGTGAAGTCCAAGTGGAAAGAAATCATTGAGACGGAATACATTAAACTTTGGCCCAACACGCTTGAGGCTACGTAGCCCAGCACGTATCAAGAAGCCGATCTGGACCAAGACTCCTTCATCATCCTTTCTCCTAGAATCCCTTTCCAAAAAAACACTATGGTGTAGTAGCTTGATACTCACAATATTGCTGGTTGAGAGGAACACGTTAGTCAGTGACATTTCACTAACACTGCATGGAGGAAAAAAAAAAACACATTTTTTTTCAGTTGACCGCCGAAGTAAAATATAGTATAAAAGGATGTGTCGCACTATCAGGGGTTGGGTTTCATAATTACTTAAAAACAAAAACAAAAAAAAAACACATGAAATACTGATGAAAAAAAAAAAAAGAAGAAGAAGAAGAAGAAGAAGAATCACATAGAGTAGTTTACCTCTCAAGTTTGACTTGAGGTAAACTATTCTTTGTGTGACATACATTGTATTCATACATTATTGATATTTACGGGGCCGTTTAGGATTAAAACACCATGTCAGTATAACCCCCAAAACAATAGGAGAATTAGGTCATACAAGCTCGTTATCATCATGCTGCACAGTTGCAGCTGGGTCAGATCAGAACGAGCATTTTGAGAAGATTTTTGTTAACTTTTTAAGTTAGGGCAGAACAAGTAAGATTGAGAGAGACGGAAGAGAGAGGGAGAGAGAGAGAGAAAGCGAGAGCGAAAGAAAGAAAGAGAAAGAGAGAGAGAGAGAGAGAGAAACAGGACAAATATTATGTGCCCATTATTTTATTCAGAGTGTATTCTGCCGATATCTGCTCACACTTGTTGGATACCTTTTTCTCGTATTTTCTGAAATACTGAAATTACACACGCCATCATCTGTTTAGATTTGAATAATACTGGAATTCTGAGTCACTTTTTCACCTTGCCTTTAATTTTGACTGTAGGCGATAGTGGTTATAGAACCTGACGTTCTATACAGATCTTATGTTTTAATGGACAGCGTTCAGAGATCTTATATCTGTAATATATAGTTAAGAGAAATCTTATCGTGTATAGAGCTGAAAGAAAACCAAATGTAAGCTTATTTATCTCGCTGTTATTTCAGTGATTAAGTCACGGTTAGAATCGGGAGGAGGGGGGGGGGGAAGAGAAAGATTTAATTTTATCAGTAACTCGATCGTTCCCATGGCCTCTTGGGTAGGGAACTTCGACGTCTAGTTTTCTCGGATAAGGATGAATATATTTTGGAAGTCCGGTGTGTACATTACGCACGTTAGAAAAGCTCTTGACAGTGAAAAATGGGATGAAAAGTAGGCGGAGGAAACGCTGATGGGGTAACATTTCCAAATTCCAAATTGCAGCCCAAAAACTTTCTTCTCACCAAACAGGACATGTACGTAATGTTAAAAAAAAAAAAAAAAACCGACACAATCTAACTTTCTTGGGTAATAGGCTGTATTCATAATGGAGTAGGGTGGCGTGGGATTTGGGCGTGAAAAGAAGGGAAGGAGAGGTTGGGGGGGGGGGGGGCAGCGGGCTTGAAAAGGCCAACAGGAGGGGAATATGAAAGACAACATATGGGCAACTTCCCAAACTTACGCAGATTGTAAGACGCTGGCAGATCAGATGATTCGTTTGTAAAGCAACCTTTTCAAACAGATGATAGCTTTTGTTTATGTGGTTCAACCCTCAAGATGTTATGCTTATTTGGATCGGCTTGCCTTGTTCTACAGCTGTTATTCAATTTTTCTTTCTATTTTGTTTTCCCCGGTGACGCGACTGCCCTTTAGGATCAAATTAGGAAAAATAAACAAAACTTGAAGGTCAGATTTCAATACCCATGGGAAACCTCATGTAACCTTATGTCATAATCTACAACCAAGCTAGGCAATATTGGACCAGTTGTTTTTTGATTTTTTAAAGAAATATTTGAGGAAGTGTAAAATATCAGGATTTAACACCACATGCCTGGCAATCTCGGACACAGAAACAGCTTGGATACAAAGAGTAAATGAACGAATATGATATTTATTCATTTGTTCTTTGTCATTTTCAAGATCTACATTATATTCAATACTATTAGGACTCAATTTCACTTTTGAGAAGCAGAGAGACTGTGCAATATGCCGGTATAGTTCTTGACTTTTCTTTTCCTTTACGTTTGTTTGTTTGTTTGTGTTGGGGTTTAACAAGCACGTCAGCACGGTCACAGCTATATTGTGCCAAACAGGGTAAGGCACGTTTACACGTCAAGAAGGAGAGAGGAAAGAGAGCGGGACAGACGACAGGAGCAAGGAGAGAGAGAAGAGATCTCACCCCTGGAACGTCGAGGATGACATCCCATAGGAGACATCCCACCGATGTCGGGCTTTCATCATCTGCAGGTGGGAGCAAAGAACCTACTTATGTACCCAGGTCCCCAGCGAGGGATTGGCTTTACGTCGGTGATACACTGCCAGTCGAAAATTTTGAGGTCAAGATCACTGCTATTTCTACGATATATTCTGCAGTGCATTTTGACATTTTTTTTTTTTCGGTCAGCCTTATTGGACATTTTTATGACAGTCTGAGTACGGGCAAAAATAAATATGAGCATGCATTTTTTTTTTTTTAGATAGAGAGACACTTTGGACCGATCATTGTTATTCACAGCTGCTTACTTCACACTGACTTCCCTTTTTGTCCATCATCTCCTTCAGCCTGGCACAAATCACAAAAGAGATTGTGTCCGATCGCGCTGTAATGTAGTACCAATGCAGAGGGTAGATGAATACGCGAAATGAAAATCAGAACAACGATGCGATCTTTGTGAGAAGTCACTCTATGTATTTAGCTTCATTTTTCACGCCCTTTTCGACTTCCCTCTCCCATCTGTTTTGTGTGTGTATGTGTGTGTGTGTATGTGTGTGTCTATCTGTCTGCCTGTCCGTGCATCCGTCTGTCTGTCCGTTCGTCAGTCAGTCCAACTATCTGTCGGTCTGTCTATTTATTTGCTTGTTTGTCTGTCTATCTATCTGTTGGCTTTCACTCCCGCACAAATGAGATAGCGCGATTTCGTTCGAATTTGTGCACTCATACATTCAGCTTGGTTGGGGTATACATTTTCATTGTCGTTCAGATGTTGTGAAGCACTGACCATTTATCACTTTATCTGGCAGTCCAGCAGAAGTAATCCCATTATTGTAGGCAAACCGAGTGCTCTTGAGCTGTGAAAAGTTTTGACGGGGATATCCTCCGAATGCACTGAGGCAATGGCCGTCTTAGGAATGGTGGCCAACAACAGGGAGTGAAAGACCTGCTTGACAGGAATTAATGGAAAATTTGTACTATGGTCAGTGAAGCTTATGCTAGATTGTCCCTGCCTACTCGCCTGGATTGTTGCCACACCATAACCTCTCCCTCGTACCCTCTTCCCCCTCCCCGCTGTGTTCTTTGTCTTCTCCATCACATTAACTTTTCTTTTTCTCTGTTTCTTTTCTTCTTGTCGCAGAGTTTGAAAAGGCCCTTTCCAAGAGAATCACACGTCGTGCAGGTTTGTGATCCTATGTTACCTAGTTTATTTATTTTTTTTTTATTGTCGGTGTTACTCTATTATTTTTCTTGTGATGAGTAGGGAGGAGATTCGGGTTCTCACGATTGTGGACTTAATGTGCATGGTCTATGTTTTCTTTGTTATTAATCTCTTGTGGAAGCCATTTGTTATTTTATGGAGGGTGCGGATTTAGCAGGGTATTGTGCTAGGGGTATATTTGATGGTTTATATCCATTTAATATACATGTATAGAGGTAGATGCTGGTTTCCATATGAAAAGCACAAGGAGATCATAAATGTGAACGAAAGGAAACAGAAATAATAATAATAATAATAATAATAATAATAATAATAATAATAATGATAACAATAATAATAATAATAATAGTAATAATAATAGCAATAATAATAGTAATAATAATAATAATTTATTATTATTATTATTATGAGGACTGCGAAATGTGAAACAGAGTATTTTATAATATGCACAGTAGTCGAAAGCCACGACATCCGTGAGGGATTTTTAAAAATATAATATTGTACTTGGGACAACCCGACATTGTCCTGCCAGGTGTATGACAAGCGTAAGCATTTCTATGTTGGTGTTTTGGATGATTTATTTTATTGTTAATCAACGAAAACGGGTTTGCTTGTTTGTCTTGTTTCTCTTTGTTTGGATACTTGATTTAATTTCATGCAGCCATTTCTTTCTTACCTTTTGTATTTCTACATACAGCCTGATGGAATGTCCCGATTATTGTGCTGTTAGTATTAGAGGAGCAGGGGTGCGTAACTAACTACCTCTACGAAATTTCAGTGTCCTGGCAGCACTTTGACAGACATATTTTGACGGAATTTTGCTGTGCGAAAACATTTGCGTTCTTGGGTCGTTCTTTTAGGAATGTGAAATTCATAAATTCGAAGAATAAATGAATGACATAATAATGATAGGAAACGTTGTTTAATCTAATATTGGATGGGCTATAAATCGGTTCTGTTACTTCACATGGCAGTTTGACGGCCGAGAAATGTCTAAACAGCAGCCGACTGATTAGTTTGTTTGTGTTGGGATTTAACGGCATCAGTTGCGCCTAGCACGACGAGATAATATTACAAGCTAAAAAGGTTAATCAAAAGGAAGTGTAGATTATAATGTCGTATGTAAATAGCACGAACAGACATTTATAAACATTTGATGGCGCCACTGCTCACTATAGACTAGGATTTAGTGATCTAGAGGTACACCATTTTTTTGTTGAGTCCGTAAAATGAAATAAAAATGTTCTTGTTTTGGTTGTGATGTATATGTTGGCAAGAGGAAAAACTGAATTGTGTTCCTTCCACGTTTTTTTTTTTTTTTTTTAAGTATTGAACGTACCAAACTTCAAGATAAAAAAAAAATCACTGAAAAAAAAATCATCCATATCAGTAAGTAAACTTTCATAGACGTATTCTTAATAAAGTCGCTAGGCTTGGCTCAAAATTTGGCGATTTTTTTAAATTAAAAAAAAAGATGTAAATGTGTTATATGGCTAGCTTGAATAATAATAAACACCCATTGTAAAGCGGATGAAAGGCTATAGATGTTCTGATGGCTCAACTTACTTCTTGATAATTTTGTTTGACCCCTCAGAATGAGTTGCTTATCTACATGACATTGTTGTATCATGTCTCATGTGCTCTGCATCTATTTGCGTGCTTTCCTTATGCGTAAGCAAAACTGTTTACTTGTGCGATTTGTGTATAAATGTGTGTATGTGCTCCACGCCCGGCAACACTTGAAATCTCCGCAGTGACTAACTGACTTGCCTGGCTTGGCCTCTGCACTGTTTCAACATAATTTAATCCTATCGGTGACAAAATCTCTGTTACAGACACTTCACTGTCTCCTCTCTTCGAATTCAGTGACCGTCGTCTACATGCTGTATAACAGAATCTGCCACTTAAGGATATTTTGCATGAGCCATAACCAATGGCCTTAGATTAGTGTAGTGCTGTGTGATACAACATGCCTCATCATCAAGGAAAAGTGTGATTTGTCCTACCCTTCATTTCTCATTCCCCGCGGGAACCCGGGCTTTCTTAAGTAGGTTCTCTGCTCCCACCTGCAGGCGGTGTAAGCCCGCCATCGGTGGGGTGTCTTCCATGGAGTGCCATCCTCAATATTCCAGGAGAGACATATCTTCTCTCTCTCTCTCCTTGCTCCTGTCTTCTGTCCCGCTTTCTTTCCTCTCTTCTTCTTGGCATGTAAACGTTTCTTACCGTGTTTGACACAATATAGCCCTAATCGTGCTGATGTGTCGTTAAGCCCCAACACAACAGCAATTCATTTCTCAGCGTCGGAGAAATCAGGAAACAATAAATGAGGTGATGTTGGGTATCAGACTTCAAGCTATGCTGAGCCATTCTCTGAACCGGCAGTGGAATTTGGCAAAGTTGTTTTACCGTTCCTTTGACACCGGAGAGCTGATGAATAATATATATTTATATAAAGCATTTGTTTCCGTACAAGTACGAGCTTTAAGCGCTTTACAATTAATTTTTACCCCGACAAACCCAAAAGAGACACGTAAACGCTCCCAGCTTCCCCGGGAAGCATACAAGGCACCTGCCTTGTTAGTCTGAAATCCTTATCAGTCAAACAAATAGCATTCTCGGTCTGCAGTCGGGTACCCCATTTTGACTTGGTCGAGTCAGGAAATATGTGTAAATTGTCCTGCCCAAGGACAAAAATGTAGGGACCAGTCTAGGGATTGAATCCGGACTTGCACTAGGCCACCTAATTAAGACAGATCCAATGCTATTACGATTTACCTTACCACTAGGTGGAACGCCTACTTGTTAGATACCACAGATTTATTTAGATCTTCTGAGTTCCATCGGCTAGGAACATGGCAGTGATATGCTTATATGATCAAGTTAGGTACTGATAGTCTCAAGGAGCTGATCGTGTCAACGACTTGCTTGTTGTACCTTATGTCTCAATTCCCTCCCAAATAACATACAGTACAGTATAGTAAGAACATATTCGGCTTATGTTGCCTTTAAGTGTACATTGTCATATGTGAAGGCCTAGTACTCTAACAGTAATTTTTACTGACGCTTTTACGGTTAATAATACTGTTGGATTTTGAATTGGATCTCACGTCAGATCTACCAGTATCGTTATGTTGGTCATGTATTCAAAATCTGATCTGATAAATGCGAGTGAGACACGACATACTTATATATTATTTCCCCTGAACCAAATGTAAAACTACTCAGACATGTGCTAGAAAATATCGCATCTTGTGGAAAGGGAGCGCATCAGACGGCCCCAGTATTTAGGTAACCTTTAGTACTTCCTGGCGCGTTACTCGTGACTCGGTGGCATAGTTACTGAATTAGTGGCACCACATGTTCTCCATGCCTACAGGTCTGCAGATTCTGTGTTTATTCAGCGATCAGCCTCAGCAGTGTAAGCTTTCAGTACTCTGCTCTTGACTTTTCTCCCTTTTACCTTTCAAGAACGACTTTCGAATTCTAGGAAACGTTACAAAAGCAAAGTAAACCTTAAAAAAAAAAACTAGAATGAAACGAAATTCGAGAGGAGGGAAAGTTTAACAGACGAATCACCTTTTTGAGTTTAGTCTACATTCACATGTGCACTTGTTGCTATTGTTTATACAAAGAAAGCAGACACTTAGAAACAGGAAACGCAGCCTCATTGGGAGGATGACATCATGGGTGAGGAAAACCTGGGATCGTGAGAATCCGTTTGCAATTGTTCTGTAAACCTGTTGAAGCTGGACGGAGACTTGCCCTGATGGTTTCAAACAAAAGCGAGCGAGGCATAACATTGTGATTTCAAACAAAACCGATAGCTATGTCTCTGGCTAATGCAACAGTTCGCTTCTTTTGAAGTCTGCAAGAAATGGTACAAGATATTACCTACAAGCGGGTGATACCCACAGCAATATCCGACGAATCAAGAGGTAGTAAACAATTGTAAGATAATTTTGCTGCAGCAAAAGTGTCAAATTTTTGTTTTTGTTTTTGTTGTTATAGGAAAACAAAACAGATCACTCAGATAAAGATGTCTTGTCTTGTACAACCCGAAAGCGTGTGGAGATGTAAGGAGTAGTAATTAGAGACGGTTGGGTAGAGGTGTTTAATTAGCTATTGGCGCCTTGTCTTAGCCTCGGTCAAACTTGACAATGTGGAGTTGCGCTTGGTTGCCTTTACTGAGGGGCAAATTTGCATTCCTGGTCCAAGTTCTTCCATGCGACAACTTAATTACCACCCCGGGACTGCTAGGAGCGTGGATGTTCTCCTACTGAACTGGTTACTAAGAATGAACTGATTGAACTCTTCTTTTTGGTTATCCAACATGTAGGAGTCAGACTTCACGGGCAGAGGGCGAGCAAGGAAAGGATACTCAGGCTTATAAGAAACCTGCAGGTCCAAGAAAGAAAACTTAATTTCCTTCGATATTCAAATTCATAACAGGAGAACCAAATCACATAGTAATACCTAAAGAGTGAACAGAAATACTCTTTTCATATTTATTTGTATGTAATTGCGAGTATCCGAGATCACCGTCCGCAAGTGGCCAAGAGGCCAAAATAAGCTGTATCGTATCGTAAGAGATCAAAGTTATTGGGGTGTTTCTAACATCTTATAATATTGCTAGTGGTGACAGATCGTCCAAAACTTCTGAAACAAATCTTAGCCACCATCCATTCTTTGGACAATCATCATACATTTGCTAATCTGTTGTTGGGATGAGAAACAATGCGACTAAACCTATCACTTTTAAATTAATAAACAGTGGAACCTCCCACTTCTAAATGATTTACAATCACAAATCCCACCCCTTTCTCTTATATATAAACAAGATACTAAAACTTTTGTTTGTAATGACGTACGACCTGATTTTGGAGTTGGATTTTAGAGTGAAATGTCTGATAACCATGAGGTCCATAGGAATTTCAGCTAAATGGCTAAGCCAGGAAGAAATTGCATGTATCTTGGATACATAGAGCCGGAGACAGAGGTATACACAAAGAGAAATCAATGATATATTCAGGTTCCGTTAGCTTAACTTAAACAGCTCTCTGATCTTCCATAGTCTGTTAGAAATATTACCAAGCAGACAGATAAATGGACAGCATTGGGTTGCTATGGTGAATAACAAAGTAGTTGCCCTGGTTTATACGGTTTTTCAGTGTTAGCGAACTCGGTTGTCTTCTCGCAGAGCAGGGTTATGGCTTTCTATAGAACACATTTGCACGCATTTGGCTCCTTATTCTCTCTTGTCAGGCAATTCAGTTATTGTTCTCAATGTCTTTGGAGAGTGCGGCGTATGGTTAATGCTTGTTGTTTTGGAATTGATGGACAGAATGTGTGGTTGTAACATAATGACACCAGGAGCATATGTCTGTCCGTCTGTCTGCCTGTCTGTTTGTCTGTCTGTTTGTTTGTCTTTCTATCTGTCTGTCTGTCTTTGTTTATCTGTCTGTGTGCCTAGCTGTCAGTCTATCTTTCTGTATGTCTACCTGTCTTTCCGTCAGTCTGCTGTCTTTCTGTCTGTTTATATGAGTTTCTGTCTCTTTCTGTCCCCCCCCCCCCCCCCACTCTCTCTCTCTCTCGCTCCCTGTCTCTCACTCCTACAACATTTTGATAAATTTTAATATGATACCATGCCATGTAGAAGACAGCACATTTATTTTTAAAATTGTTGAATTTGATATTGCACTAGAACTCTTAAGTTTGTCCAAACTGAGTAGATGTGATTTGAACACATAAACAGGATATTATACTTCCTGAGACTCGCTCGAGAGTTCCACAGGACTTTCGTTGGGAATGTAGCCATGTCTTTTAATCAGTGAAACATTATTGCAGTGTGTCAAACATTTAAAAGAAAAAAAAAGAAGAAACAAAGATAGAACAACATTTTTTTTAAAAAAGCTAGTGTAGCTGTTCATCTCTATATTGCCTTTCTCTGACTGTATGTCTGTCTTTATCCATCTGTCACGCTATTTCTGTCTATCGGTTTGTCTGTTGGTCTGTTTGGCTCAAGCTGTGTTTGTGTGAGTGTGTCTGTCTGCTTCTGTCTTCCAGTCTGTCTGTCTGTTTCTATCAGTCTGTCTATATACGAGTGTGTGTATGTATTGTGTGTGTGTGTGTATGTGTGTGTGTGTTTGTGTGTGCTTTAACGGTAATCTGCAGCAAGCAGCGAGACAGATGTACTTGTTGCTCAGGTGCGTTACACAATCTCGTGTTCCTGTTTCATAATTATAACGTTCATCTCTCTGAAGCTGTACATGAGCCTGGATTCTTGGTGATAAAACGTTAAAAGCATCTGAAAAAAGACACAAGATTACCATCTCTTGACACCCGACCTGAGAGAGATTAGAAAGCGTGTAGCGGTATGTGACTGTGCTGTCTGTGTGCGAAGAAGTGAGGAAAATGAAGTTGGAGAAATGAAGTTAGAATTTCATAAGGACACATAGTGTCGTTCTCTCTCTCATTCTTTCTCTCTGTCTCTCTCAATCTTATTCTTCTTACGTATTCTCTCACTTCTCTTTATGTATTGTCTTATTCATTGATTCGTCTTCTTTTTCTTCTTCTTTTTTCTTCTTCTTCTTCATCTTATAGTTTATTATTTTATGTTATTACTATTCCATCCTCTTTTTCTCACTGCGCGTTCCCAACCACATTGATCTACATTTCATTTAGTGCTAATGTATGTAACAGCAACCAGTTTGCCCATCCCTTTAGGTTGATGTTGTGTTTCCTTGTTTTTCATGGGGAGAAAGGGGGAGAGGAAAGTAGAAGGAGGAAGGGGTGGAGGTGGGGGTTCCGCCTCTTTCTCTCCTCACCTGCTTACAGATATGTCAACTACTTTATCCATGTCACTTATTCGTCCGTCCTTCTTTCCATTCGACCTATTTATATTTTGCTTATCATCCTATTCGTCAGGATCGCCGTCCTTTCATTCGTCCTTCCGTCCGTCTGTCTGTTTGTATTACCTACACCCCACACCATCCTGCTTTTGCCTCCCATGTTGCGGATTCGTTCCATTTCCTAATCTGACGCCTTCCAGTGGTGTCTGTCGGTCTTAGTTCGAGAGAGGCGATACCGTCACACGACAGGATACCGGACCACTCCACTAGAACTGCAGCGAGGGCGTAAATTCGGCGCGTAGCGAGTCTCACTGTCTATAGATACACGTGATTACCAGCAGCGATTCACTATAAAATACATGGCAATTTGATCGTCAGCTGTTAATCATTCGACTCGGTGTTTCTTCCTGGAACTGATACATATTCACTGTGAAAGTTATAGTCGCGAGTGTATAGGGTGGGCCAGAACTCAGTTCATGACTCTTCTATTAGTTTTATTTCTTAATTTGCCTATGATATTGTATTATTGTATTCTTTTATTTCTCAGCATTTTATTGTTATTGTATTGTTTCATTTTTTTTTTTTTTGGTTTTATTTCTTAGTATACTTAACATTAACTTTGTATATTTCTTTGCCTGTAAAACATATTAAGAAATATAACTATCAGATGAGTCATGAATATAAAATGTAAAAATCTGTGTAATTAAAATGTGTTGTCACTTTCACACCTACGTCGTTCTACAGAGGAGTGGTAATTGGTTTACACTAAAAGTTTGTGGAAACGGTTCAGATCTAAACAGTTTGAGATATCAGTTGTACTGTTTTTAATCCACTGTCATTTTGAAAGTTTAGTGTATTTTTTTTTCATTGACATATTAATTTGTGCTCCGGATTATTTAGCATCAGGATACCTGCCTCATTTTGCTAGATCTCTGGAAGCTCAGTTGTTAGATGTTGATTGGTCTGCCCAATTGTTTCTTAGTGACAAGTCGGTTTGAGACTGACAGATTATACTTATTATATATATATTATACAATATGAATGTGTTTGATATTTCGACATCGGTGTTTAGTTTAAGACTTGGATCAAACTATTTAATGCTGAGCCACTCTTTAAGCTGTTTCTTACCAACATTATCTTTTGAAACGCAAACATCAGGTAATCCGTTCGACTGTGCTTTACTGGCTGAGAAGAGGTCATTATGACATGATAGCGTGATAAAATTAATAAACATCTGAAATATTTTCTGAAATATCTGAAATAGCATAATTTTCACAGGCTTACGAAAATAAAGCCCTCTTTTACCTGACCCGCTCACTCATGTTGCCTTTGACTTATATTTCCATTTATCTGTCTGCAATTATTATAAAATTCTGAAGGTGAAACTTAAGGCGTTCTCAAACTCGAAGGAATTTAATTTCTGAGACAGTAACTGGCATGCAGATAGTTTCATGTATCTGGGAGATGAAAAATTTGAGCAGGATGTCGGGATTTACAATGCCGTTTGTGGTTTCTGTTCACCTCTTTCATTCATAATTATAATCTTGATAAGAGTCTCATTGAAAGCTACAGTCGTAAGACAGTGTCCAGTAGAATCTGACGTATTTTATGTAGATATATGTGTATATTATGTAATTGATATATGCTTACACATCAAAGTCTTCTTGATGAACGAATATATTGAAGGTCAGTTTGCTTTGTGCATGACATAGAAATATAGTAATTATGAAGATCCGTCACATCGTGAAAGGGCAGTGATGAGAGGCCTATATAGTTTCTTTTACACTTTAAGTAGAGGGAATATGAATATATGATTCTGCTGATGTGGAAAGTATGAACGGAGCGATTTCTGGCGCCTAAACCTCGCCAGTATGAGAATGACGTCATTACTGAGAAAACCTACTATCATAGTCTGTCTAATACTTGGCAATAGTTCTTGAGGAAAAAAAAATATGTCGAACTATCATGGAGTTTACATACACATGATATATAATATTATGACTATAGACTCTACGACAATGCAAATTCGATTATGACTTTTTTAGATAAAAAAAAAAAGAAAGAAAGAAAAAAGCAACACCAACTGAAAGACAACAGGTAAGTCTTTAAAATGTCATTCGTTGCTGTGGAAAGCTTCATTTATTGAGGTGAGAGGCATTATTAATGTCAGGGAAGCGCAGCTTAACTAAATTTGTGACGACGCCTATCGAAGACGAAGGACACGCCTAGAAGTAGAAAATAGCAGTGTTAGTTGGAAAAGAAAGAAAGGAAAAAAAAAAAAGGAAGTAGAATTGCCTTTTGTGGTCGTGGATATTTTTCTCTGGGACAGAAGAAAACACAAAGCGAAACAATTTATTTTTACAGCCACTGCAGTTAAAGATATAGGACGTCGTTTCCTAAATTAATTTGCCCATGCGTCAGCTGTATATTTTGCTCAAAGTTGTGGCCACAGTAACAAAGCGAAAATTGCATGGTGTGCACGCTTGGCTTCTTGGATTTGCCTCATGAATGACATGAATGTGAGGCAGTTAATGCAGTGGCCTCAGGAATCACAATGGATCGTTGTTTTTATTACATTACTGTTTGCTGCCTTGTGAAAAGGCCACACTCGTTCACTCGTATGTAATGTGTTTAGCACATGGAGATAAAAATAGTCGTTTATACACATTGCATTTGTTGTGTCTTACCTGAGAACCAGAGATACCTTGATTAGGGTAGAGTAGCCATATTATTATGCCTACTGATGTTCCGTTATTAAAACAAAACCCAGTCCATGAGTGAATCAAGCAGTCAAACAAGATTGAATGAATCATTCAGCAGTCACTCAAGAGATAAATCGAACCACTCGTCAATAAGTCACCCGATCAGTTAATCACAGTGAATGTGACGATCAGGTCAGTTTGTTCCCGAACGGTCTCAGGTAGTAAAACTAGCGATCACCGACGTATACCGGGAGTAAAGGAGCTCTACGGCTTGTGCAGGCTCTCTATCAATGTATCAGCTTGAACACTTCAAAAAGCTCTTTCAGAAGCGAACCGTTACTGACAAACTACTTGAGCTACAGTTTAGAATCTGGTTCTAGACCACCTGTTATCAGAAACGGCTCCTTTCACACTCCCTCCCCACTTCGCTGTATCTGTCTTCTTGCTAAAAAGTTTAAAAGTACCTCAGCGATTATCATTTCAGTTAAAGCCAGAACTTCATCTACAAAGTCACTGCTCCTTGGAAACGTGGTAATATATTTCACAGATAATACGTCTAGCATAATAGCTGTTACCACCGCTGTGCCCGAATCAATAACGACTAGGATCAAGGCTTATCTACGGCTGGCAAAGAAAAGATGTAAATTATATGCAACGGCAAAGTAATAATAAAAAAATAAAAAAAAGAAGAAAGAAAAAGAAAAAAAAAGGTCATTGTGAACTGGTATCTTGACGCCCACATTAGTCACCGTTACATTTCGCTGCTTGTCCCGCAAGCAACAACTTGAACGCTTTAATTAGTTTCCTCGATCTGTTGATACAGGTGGATCTACAAAGCTGAAATGCGGAAATACCTAGCAAATCAAGTCTAAATTACTACTCACAGAAGACAGGAATACCTTAATTTATCTAGACTTTTTATGTACTCTTATTAGAAAACGTAGAAGTGCTTCCTTCTTAAGGTCTTCTGTGGTGAGATCGTTTTACTCCACTGGATACGTTTCGTGAAAGTGTGCCGTGGTACAAATAAAACAGATAAACAACAGTCAGACATCACTGATTGCTTCTTGGAGACTGATAGAGATACTGAACGATGCTTGAACGTTTGCACATAAAGCTGAAGAATCAAGAAACGGTGTCATTTTCCTAAGCTCAGTGACTCAAGTAACGGTGCGGCTACCTCTCTTGGAGCGTCATTTTTTTCTGGATAAGTTTTTGGATACTGAATTTTCTTGACCATGTATTTACGGTAAGTTGCATTTGTTTACAGAACATATCACTTTCATTATATCAACCAACTGCATATGTATTGCCATTTTTCCAGCACAGTGTGATATAATTGTTTGAATTGATTGAATGGCCGAAAGCCTCAGATATTAAAATCCCTCACTAGACATTTACCCCACTAGGAGCGCATCCAGCAATAGTAAGTAGGTCATTTCTTCAACGTTTTGATCATTTAAATTTGAGATTGATGTTTTGGTTGCAACAGCTCTTGTATCTGTCTGGTATTTACGAGTTTGTTCGTCAGTAGGCCGTTCTCTTTTTCTATCTGTCTGTCCGTCGGTCTGTCCGTCGTATATGCGTTTGTGTCTGTTTGCCTCCCTGCCTAACTTTCGTGCTCATTGTTTCCCCCAATCTTTGTCTGCTGTCACCAACTGCATCAATGCACAAATCCAATCGTGAGAATTCAATAGTTTCCTTTCCACACATCACAAAACGAAACAAAACAACTGGTTGCATTTCTTCAGTTAAATAGATCTTCTGTTTTGTGTGCTATAGTACGCTTGATGACGCCCACTTGTTGAAAGTCACTATCACTTGAAACATAAGTGCATTTGTGCAATTGCGGGGCGTGTGTTTGTGTGCATGAGAGAAGCAGAGAGAAAGAGAGAGAGAGAGAGAGAGAGAGAGAGAGAGAAGAAAGAGAGGGTGAAAGAAAGTGGGAGGGGGGAGAGAGAGAAGAACAGTGCCAGTGAGTGTGTTTGTGAGGGAGAAAGTGCATCCGTGGTTGAGTGTGAGTGTGTGTGTGTGTAGGTCTCGTGGGAACTTAGTAACGAGAACAGCCCTCGTCAACGTGAGACAGTGCACGATTTAACCTAGTGTTAACCTTGTATGTCTTGTCTTTGTTTTCATTCAATGTTCGCTGCTACCCAGGGTGTCCGTAAAAAAATACTTATTTTCAAGAAATGAAATTCCAACTTTTTACTCAATTGGAGTGCATTATACATAGAACCTTCAATATATGATTCCCATCATTTGTTATGCAAATGTTTGCTGCACACTTTGCAAGATTCACGCATTCATACTCTCTCCTCTCCCCCCCCCCCCCAATAACAACAACAATAATAACAACAGCAACAATAACAACAACAGCAACAATAACAACAATAATAACAACAACAACAACAGTAACAACAACAACAACAACAACAGCAGTCTATAAGATTTCCTGTGTCCAGAGCTGACTGAGATGTTACGTTATTTGTACGCCTTTCAACTTCCAAAAAAAGGGGGGGGGGGAGGGGTAGGTGGTTATCTCGAGGACTGACAATCCGTAGATGTCGACCTTTGACCTGTCTGCACTTCAACTGTCTTAAGTTACTTTTGCCAGAAGTTGAAGCGTTTCATTATTACCCATGTGAAACGCACGCTGTTTAGTATCCCAACAAGGTCAAGCAAAATATGGAGCACGTCTTTTTTGAGCTGGGTCGAGATGAAAGAAACTATGTTCAGCTTAGTAAAGCAATTAAACCTCTAAGACTTAGGGAGTTTCCTAGAAGAGTATGAATTATAGTTCAGAAGCAAGGTTGATTAGAACCTTCGAGCGAGACTATTTATATCGACCAACATGTATTGATCTTTAGAAACAGTCTGCATTTTGTGGCCATATCTTTACATGAATTATTCAAAAATTCATTTATGTTCAGTCTTACTAAGCTTCTTTTTATTCCTTACCATAATTGTCACCATATGATATAGAGGGGTAAACACATGTATATTAAGTTTACCTTCTAAGTGTCAACAGATATTGAGGGAGCGAAAGCAAGTACATGTATCATGAATCTTGTTTTATTTGAATACTAACATCTGGAATAGTTTTCTTCACACTTGAAGAGAGCTTGAAATTATAAATAAATGTAAGAGCCAGCTCAAGAGACCTCTTTTTTGCCATCTTAGCATAAATTAGATTGAGGTTTTTGAAAAAAAGAGGAATTATACTGCAGAACATGACACAATAGAAAGTGTGTGTGTGTGTGTGTGTGTGTGGGCATGTGTACGTGTTTTGTGTGCTTGCATATTTATTTATTTAGTTTTTTTTTCTTCAGTTTTTGTGAAAACGCTCCGAGTTTGTTTTCTAAGAGATTGAGCACTATATAAATGCTCTGTATTGTTATGATTTGGAGTGGTAGAAGTGCAAACGAGAAAGTCGAGTTTGATTCCATACGTCGTGCTTTTGTTGGTATCGATGAAGCTGGACATTGGACGCATTTTTGTTTTGTGTGTTAGTTTTTTTTCTTTTTTTTTTTCTGGGGCTATAACAAAATGGGCAACACAAAACTCAAGCAGGGTAGATAGCGAAAAAAAAAAAAAAAAAAAGAAAGAAAGAAAAATGGATTCAGTAACATTATTATGCAGTTCTGCCATTCATTTTAGGCAGTTCTACCTTTCATAGTAAACAACAACAACAACAAAAACAACAACAACAACAACAACAACAACAATTTCAAACTTGGTTTATTTCTACAAAGTATAATAATCCACTATCAAGACAAACCTGACGCTTCTAAGGTAAGTATAATTAAACACTAGCCTCAGGTTCTGCTGCCTCGCATTGTACCATAATTCAGGTATGGAAGAAGAATTTTCTGTGTCTTTAAGGATGCTGGTCTCACGGGAAATCAGTGGTTGGTCGTTCAGATGTGATTTACCATGGTGACTTGGAAGGATTTTGATATATTATAACGTAGTTCATTCAAGATAATAGAATGAGCGTCATTTGATAATTGTTTTTGTCGGATTATATGTATTGTAGATAACTAAAAGTAATATTTCATTAGAAAGCCTTACCCATGACGCTAATCCCGCCCATTTAACTTAAACACATTAATTGTGTCAAGGAAACCGAATATTCTTCATGCACTTTTGTCGATTTAGTTTCTTGTGATACTTACAGAAATATTCCCGGGAATTTGCTGTCAAAGACTATTTTAGTCTGCACTTGGCCGATCCCTAAATGTGGGTCATTAGTCTTTGATTAACAAGGGAAATTCTGTCAAAGTGTGAGTTGAACAAGTGCTTTTATGAAGTTTTAGCCTCTCGAGAGTCTGTGCCTCGAAGGAAATTCTGACAAAGTATGAGTTGAGCGGGTGCTTTTTTTGTAATCCCAGATTCTCTGGAGGTTGTACCTTGTGCTTTTTAGCCAAGAACTGTGTCCAAAGATGGATAAGGAGTCCTTTAAGTCTCAGGCTGTCAAGGGACTGCTCACAGACTCACCCCTTAAATATGTGCTTTGCATGTGATTTTTTTTCCAATAATACGCAGTGCAGTAACAAGGTCTTTGTCTTGTATCGCCATTAAGTCTTATCTCTTATTATCGAACGTAAATGAATGATCAGCATGAGCGTAATACTGGCAGTCTAGCAAATAAGGTCATTTTGAATCTGATGGGAGGCTTGACCTCGTAGTAGCTGGAGCCGAATTGTAAACAGTGACCCCCGCAATGTGCGTGGGATTTGCTTTATGTTCTTTTTGCCTTCGTCTTGCCTCTTTCAATAATTGACTGTACAGTGGTGACTCATACTTTGTTGGTGAGGTATTTCCATGGAGCTTATACTATATGACATCACGCATGCCTAATGTCGAGCCATGGCTATGAGGGCAAGAAACCTATTTAACGTTAAGACTTAACGCCGTTGTTGTTCTGTTACCACGTGCAAAACTAAATCTAACCCCATGGCCATGGCGCCTGTATTGGCACGCTAGATACATTGTGTTTTGTTAAGGTGATGTCGAGTCCGCACTCCAATATAAATAATATAAGCTCCCTGGGTGTTTCAAGGTTTATCACATGATCAGTGGATCATTGCTCACACTTTGGTTTATCTATATGATGTGGACATTCTGAATGCTCATCATTCGTCTAGAATTGCCTGTCACAAGTCAGCGTGTGAGCGAAAATCCCGACGGTCATGTGACCGACCTCAAATACCTCATTGTTCATTGGCATTTTCCTAAGTGAAAAGGAACTAGAGTGTTTGTTTTCGCCCGAAATTTAAATTATGACAGGATGGTCTTCCGGGTCATTCTCAAGTTTGCGCCTGTTAGACATCATTTTGATTGGGCAAAGTTCATTTGGTTGAAATCTGCATAAATTACGACTGCCTGCCCAGCGTATGACGTAGCCTTTTTGATAACACTTTAAACTTGTTAACGTAACTTTAATCATGCTTTTATGTAGGCAGCATTCATAGATTAAAAAAATAAGCAGTTAGTTATTGCAGTGAGAAAAATGACACGCAAGACACAGTGCGGAAGAAACATTTATGAAAAGCCCTAAGGCAAAGTGTTCCATGTTCCATAACGATTACAATCGGAGATGTCGAGTGCTCCAGAAATGTGACAGCTGAACAATGTTAAACAAATGAAGAATTCACTGCCACCGCCCGAATATTGGGGGAGATGCAGAAAGAGTCCATTATTTTCTTCCTATACTGTTAACCTTGGTCTACCATTCCAAGATGACGGGAGAGGGAGATTGCAAGGGATTCTCCTTCTGTTCAGTTTGCGTGCCCGAAGGCTGACAAAGAGCGTAGAAAAAGCAGTTTATTACGAAATACATGCACTGAAATGAGATTGTCAGAGGACAATTAAATATACCTGTAGGGAACCGGACTGAGCAAACATGAGAAAACTAAAGGAAAAAGGGAGGGGAAAGTGAGGCGGGGGGGGAGAAATATAGATCAAACTGAAAGCTTCGTCGCATTTATGTTTAGCATTAGACAGATCTACATGCCCACAATTCACGTACGATTTCAAAAGATAGAATTTTGATTCATGTATATAATTTATAAGGGCAACATGGCATGCTTTTTTTTTTTTTTAAAGTATGGCTTTTCATGATTCACATTTACATTTTTTGTTGTATGATCAGCCAGATAAGCCCACCTGTTGAACCCGAAATCAATGGTCGCGATGTGTGTCATATTATATTCTTTGCAATATTCGTCATGGATTTTCTGTTTATGTCGGTGTCTTACAGATTTTCATACGTCATGGCCCACTCAAGCCTACGAAAGCTTTTAGCATAGAAAGTATGGAAGCCCACTAACACAAACAAATCCATCTTGCTGACAAATAGACAAGTTTTGTTCTGAGGGTTTGGCACTGAAGATTTGGACTATCCCATCTAGGGTCACACCCTTCCTGACTCGGCTTTCTTTTTACGTCATTTAAACTTGTTTATGTATGTCTGTTTCCGCATTCTTTTTTATTCCATCCCTGTCGACAACATCATCTCACGTCATCACGTCATCTCAAGCCCCCCCCCCCCCATCCCCCCTCCCACCAAGGCAATTGGAATTTCTTCTTAATTTTTGTATGTCATTCACATTTGAGCCATTTGATCATCTTTGAAGGCCTCTTCTTGTTCGTCCGTCCGTTAGCGTATCTGTCTACCATTTCTATGACTATCAGTCTGCCCAATCATCTGATTTTCTTGAAAGGCACCTTTAAATCTACTTTTCTTACTGATGTATATCTGTTATTCAGTAAAGTTCGTTCTTTCACATCACTGGTTTTCTCTTTAACTGTATTATGTGATGTTGCAAGTCCATCTTTTTTCTAGGCCTATTTTCCGTTCTTATCTTTTCCCCTCCACTGTTCCATGCAGGATTATTTCCACCAGGTCTGAACTTCTTGTGACTTGGTTGTGCCATCTTAATTTCTTTGTTTTTATTATAGTCAGAAGAGCCTTTTGTGGGCTATATAAATATAAATGTATATTTGATATATCCTTTCAATCCGAGAAAGTAGGATTATCTCAGCTTTAAGTACCTGCCCTGTTTTTATGATGAGAAGAATTTTTGTGGGTAGAAATTTGGAAATTGGAAATTTGCCCGGATAGCGGCGTCTCCGCCTACTCTTCATATGATTTTTGACTGCTAAGGGTTCTTTAACGTGCGTTAAGTACACACGGGGCCTCCGAAATATATTCGCCCTTGTCCGAGAAGTCGGGCTTCCCTACCCAAGAGCCCAAGAGGCTAGGGGACCGTTGAGTCACTGAAACAATTGCAGGTTCTAATATTTGAATCCTTCCCAATCCCTGAGGTAGGATCCGAAACTCGAATTCGTGACCTTTACGATGAGAGTTTTTCACCGAGTTGCAGATGCCTAACTACACGGCCATGGCGACCTCCTCACTTGATTGTTTATTGTGTGTTTCCTTTTTCAAGTACTGTGTATTCTTAAAGAATGGGAAAGAGGGAGGGGGGGGGGGGTAGAGGGAAGGGGAGGGGGAGGAGTAGAGAAAGAGAAGAAGAAGAAGAAAAGAAATATTAAAAGGGGGGGGGGGGGGACAGGGGAGAAGGGGTAGGTACTAGGTAGCTCAAGACAAGATTGGCAGAGAAGCCGACTGTCCGAAATCTCTCTGTTTATCTCGGTCATTACAAAGAGCTATAATAATATATTCCTGGCTGTAGTCAACGCATTCTGCAATGTCAGGGAGCGGCATGTTTCAAATTTCATGTCAGTATATTGTTATTTTGACACACCCTATAATAAAATGGTCATGGATCCTGTTCGCAAAAAAATTCCCCTCGAAAATTTCTTCTTTTTCTTTTTATGAGTCGATCTAGTCCCTCGGCCCAAAACACTTGGCCCCTTTTCCCTTCAACCATCACTGTAGTTATACTTTCTGTATTTATATCACAGTGAGGGATTGACTTGAACTTTGATTTTGAGTTTAAATTTTTATTCTGTCGCTTACCGATTATAACTACTCTGCAGCAGACTTTGTATGAAGGTGATGTGGTGCATGTATTACTGTGAACATAGTAAAATTGATATAGATAAATCTGTCATCCTTGGGTTTGTTCTGATGCTAATCGTGATGTTTTTGTCCACATCTAAGTGTGAATATGCTAAAATATAGCTTGTATCTCATCAACTATGAATTAAATTTCCTTTTGAGAGCAAATAAAATTTATCATATCTTACTTTATCATATCTTATCTTATCTTATGAATTTCAGGTTCTTTTTTTTTTTTTTTGACATGAATAGGACAGCAAGTTATGGGTAGAATACATGGATGTTATTTTTAGATTGGCTTCTTTCATGTGATAATCAATTTCTTGGAAATAAGACCCGGAATCGGCATGAAGTTTGCGGTTGTGTTTTATCGCTCCCGATTCCAATTCGTCAGGCACAGTAGTTTGAATACTTCCTTGTCATCAAGACTTTGAACAGGACATGAATTTCGTGTGTCAGATTTGACATTTACAAAGCACCAAGTCCTGACTGTACATTTTGTGAAGAAATACGGTTTGATGCTTCAATGTTTAGTTCCTTTGCGGGTTGTCGATTTGTATTGTGCTTGCATTGTCTACTTTGATATATTTCACCTAAATTTGTATTCCTCCGCCCCCTTTTCTCCCACATGAGTGATAAATTGATTATGAGTTTCATGAATGAAAATGAAACAAATTAAAAGAAAGCAATGAATTTATAACTATATTTAGAACCCACCAAATACGTCATTACTGATAAAGGTCTTCCAAATAAAGCCACATGTCGTGAGCCTTTTCTCTCGGATTGTTCTAAAGAAAACTATATTCATACCGTGCTTGATTAATTAATTAATTCATTATTTTGATGGAAATTAATGTCTCTTTCACACAGGCATCCTCTTCCTCCCCCCCCCCCCCCTTTTTTTTTTCTAACAAACACTAAAGCATGTCAGTCAGTGCCTTCATACTTGCACCAAACGTGGTGTTTTACAGCACATGTGTGGCTCTCGTATTTTGCGTGTAAATCACGACATCTTCATCACCAGTGACAATCACAGATAATTATCATATAATAGACACAGCGTTATCAGTGGGTGTAGAAAACGACAAACCACTAGGCAGTAATTCGTCGCTTACGCTGAAATTCATAAACAAGTCAAAAGTAGATTGTAAAGTTCATACGTCGTTTAATATCATATCATTTTTACAAGGATACTTGTCCTTATCATATCACTTCATTTTATTTCCCTGATCTTTTATCCAAGTGTGCAAAATGACCTGGTATAGGTTGTTCGTGTACTATGTATTATTCATATATTTTTTTGTTTCAGCTGTTTTCTGCACTAGTCAAAATGTATTTCCATATGAACAAATAAACTATTCATATTTGTATTCGTTCTTTTTTATTCTGTTGGTGCATAGATTGAAACTTTGACAAAAAGTCGTGAAATTTTGTCCCTTGTAACACGCACATCACGAACGATACTTTTTTTTTTTTTTTTTTTGTTCAGTTGACTTTTTACCATTTCTCACTCTTGGGTTGAGCATGTGTATACATTTCGAACTTACATGGCACACAATACAAATATAAGAAATTTGAGCCATTGGCGGATAAGAACAAAAATGGGTCATCCCATTTTTAAAAGTGTTGCTCATGACGTGTATAATGAAGGGCAAAGACTCAACTCACAATCTTTTGCCATAGTTTCCTGCAAACAAAACAAAACAAAAACTCACATCTGGTGAAGATAAGCTAGCCTGTGGTTGCAGACAAAAGGAAAAAAACAACACATATACACACAGACCCCAGTGTCATTTTAACCCTACAATTGTCAAAGGGAAGCCTTGTTTCAACATTGTACACTGTACAAAAGACCATAATTATCATAAGTTTGAAAAAAATGTTTTTCTGATTACCAAGCAGCTTGTCTGATACGCCATACTGGCCTAAAAGAACACTTTTCGAAACTACACGTTCGTAATATTTATCTCGACTGTAATATTTATCTCGACTGCATGCGTATCCATACGAGTTAAAATACAGGCGTGCCCGTTGAAGACCATTGAAAAATGTGAATTTTTATTACTGCATGTTTGCGTCAAGCTTACGGAGTGATCCTCCCTTGGGTCATGTCACATATCTGGATTCACCTGGCGCTGAGAGGTGTAATATCTGATATGAATTGTAATCATATTATGTGTGAATATGTGCTTGTCTGTGTGTATGTGTTTCACTCTGTATTTGGGTGTATTCACAACATACTCAAGAGGTATTTTCAGTATTTGCATACAGCTTTTTTATCGCTGCATAATCTGGTCTAGACTGATTTAAAGTCTCTGTAAAAGTCATGGACAACATTTGATACCCTTTCCACTTCAAATTTCTGGTCTGTTATTTCCGTGTTTGACCCGGGATGCGGACCTATACTGCTGATAACTCCGCAATGAAATCGAATGTTGCCATACATTTTGCACCAAATAGCAATAAAGTTGACACTGTAGATCTATATATTGTTGTGATAGACAAGTCGAAACTATTAGATAGATGCGATTTATGTAGAAGTTTGTCAGGCCAGCTGTTATAGAGGAAACACAGAAGGTCACCAACCTGAGACGAGAAGCTGTGAAAAAGATTGTTGGAAGCTGAAGAAAGTGATTTGTCTTTCGTAAGCCTTTCAATCCTGAGAAAGTAGGATTATCTCAGCTCTAAGTAGTTGGTGAGAATTGTTCTGGTGAGAATTTTTGTGGGTGGAAATTTGGAAGTTAGAAATTTTGGCCTGATAGTGGCACTCCGCCTACTCTTCAGCGATTTTTTTTTAACTGCTAAGGGTTCGTTAACGTGCCTAACGTACACACAAGACCTCCGAAATATATTGGCTCTTATCTGAGAAGGCTAGATGCCGGGCTTCCCTACACAGAGGAAGTTAGGGGACCGTTGAGTCACTGAAAAAAAAGTAGGTTTTCGATCTTCGTATCCTTCCATCCCTCAATCGAACCCACAACCTCACCGACGTGAGTTGTTTTCACCGTGGAGCAGACGCCAAACCACATAGCCACGGCAAATCCCTGAAGAAAGTGGAGGACTTCTGACATGACAGTACAGTTGAGGCTTTATGAATCACAGGGAATGAAGAGAAGTAGCTTCTCTTACGAAGTCAATACTCCCAGTCTTTGTAACGATGTTGCAGTTTCATTTTACAAGTGTTTACAGTACCATTTGTAACCTGAGAGAAAAATAGAGTGAAACAAAACCGTAAAGAATAGAAACCTAAGCCAAGACAAACAACCAGTTAATTAACCAAAAACAAAACAAACAAATAAGCAAACAAAACACGAAGCCCTGCAACGCCTCAGTCTGAGCATTTTTAACCCTACTTCAGGAGAATCAACTGTTATTGGTCATAATAGCAGAACATGTTATTACAATAAACTCCATGAAAGTACCATAGATTCTCCACCCTTCTACTCTGTAAGTGTGCGTTGTTAATTGTTGTTGTTGTTGCGTGCTGTTTTTGTTGTCGCCGTTGTTGTTGTTGTTGTTGTTCTTATTTTTCACCTTATGCCTGTCATTGACTTTTATGCTCATAGGTGAACTTAGAAAGGGTATAAGATGAATCCATGGGTATAAGATGAATCCATGAATGAACCCCCTTCATGAAATGCTTCCCTCCCCCCAACCCCTCTCTGCCGTCTGTCCCTTCCTCTTGTTTTGTTTTCATCTTTTTGTTATATATGTAGCTTACCAACCCTTAAAAAAAATAGACATATCCTGGCTTTTAGTGCATGGCGTATTTCTTGACTGGGGAGAAAAACAATTTTTGTGGGTAGAAATTTGGAATTTGGAAATTTTGCCCCGACAGCGTCATCTCAGCCTACTCTTCAGGCACTTTTTTTTGGTTCTTTATTGTGCCTGTCGTACACGCGGGATCTCCGAAATATATTAGCCCTTTTAAAGAAGGCTAGACATCGGACTTCTGTAAACTCAAGAAGCCATGGAGGTTAGTGAGTCAGTGAAAAACAAAGAAAGAGAGAAAAAAGCCTAACGATGGGAGTTTTTTTTAAAAAAAAAATCCTTTTCCATTCTCAGATAGGATTCGAACCTGCAACACTTTTCACCCCGCCATCGAGAGGCAAGCAGTGTCCCCGTTCATCCCTCCCTACTCTCTCCTTGGCTCCACCCTATTATCTCGGCCTCCCATTCCCGGCTAGCGCGGAGCGTTGTTCAGATCCATCTTGTAAGGACGGCAAATCATCATTATCCAGTGCTTCCTTTGGCATCCAGCTGTGATCCAGCCAGGATGTCTCAGTGTGTTGAATAGTCCTTTGGCCTGGAACTTTGTCAGGGACAATCAGCATTGTAGTCTCGGCTTTTTGTCCGGGGAGGTGAGCCTTGTAATTTCGGCCCACTGGAACAGACAACCCCCCCCCCCCCAAATACACTTAATATGAAACAAAACAAGATGACCCTACATGTCATAGATAAGAGCGCCCTCGCCAGGGCTAGCATTTGACGTGTCAGTTAGGTCAGTCTGTCCCAGTACAGATGGAAGGAAACAAAGAAAGAAAAAAAAAAAGAAGCAGAAGAGTGGAAAAGGATAAATGAAAACTGAATGACTACCATAGAATAGGGCATAGTATAAAATGTCATTACAACGATAATCATGAATGGTCAAAGGTGCACTATTCGTTTGTGCCGAACTATTAATCTTCACTACACTGTCTCAATATTTTACAAGAAATTTACTAGACAGAAAGAGGCTGAACATTGACACTTCTGTATGAACGGTGTGAAATATTGTATATTGATTTTTCTGGCCGTGTCGTGGCTGTCGGTATTTGAATGCAAGGATAAGGAGTGCATAGCCCACACAATATCCAGGTGTTTTACTTTTCATATTTGTTCCCAACCTTTTTTTTTTTTAACTTTGTATATAATTGTCAATCCCTTCTGCAGAACTATCTCGACCTGATATGAGTATACAGTATACTCAGAAGAAATTTGGGTTGAAATTATTGGAAATTTTGCATTGGAAGCGGCGTCTTGCTTACCATTGACACATTCGAAACTGCCGGAGTTTTTGTTTTGCTTTTTTTTAATTCAGCATTGAGCTGTGAGACTCGTCTTATCGCCCTATCCGAGGAAATTACACTTGGGAGTTCCTAATCCAAGAAGAAGGGCGACAGTCTGGCTACCGAAATTACGGTTTTGACACAAAAGGATCCAGGAAGTTAAATAGGACCTTACAGATATCTTCTCAAAATGAAACGAGGAAGACGAAGGAAGAGATAGGAATTCAAATACATGTATCCGAGAATGGACAGGAGTGAGATTTGTTGATTCTCAAAGAACAGTGAAAGGCAGAGGGTCCGAGACGGAGGTTAGTATCGGCATGTTCAGAGGCGCTCGGCAACATCGGCAGAGATCAAGGAATAGGTGATTTACGGTAGTAATGTTATGATTGTGTGAGTGTGCAAGTACATTAATTAGTGGTCTCTTATGTTTCCGTATTGCTGTTTTTGCAGTAGTTCCGTACTTGTAAGACTCTCCTTTATGCTGTGGACATAACAAGCGCTTGTTGAATGTGAATATCTCAGCATTTGATGTATTGTGTAACTTCTATGTATGTCGGACTTAAATCTCTACTGTAGATCTTACACGTTCCCAGTGGGCATATTATCTTTTTCCCGAAATCGTTTGCCTGCACACTTTGAGAGCATTATTCGGTGGTTTCTAAGCATATCATGTGAATGGCAAACAAAGTTGGAGCGATGTATATCGGCTGTCATATCTAATAATCGCTCGGTGGAGCAAGTCATTTGAATAGGCGCTGCCCCGTCATTGAAGCATATTACTCATATTGCTTTATTCTATGCACAACATTAAATTTGAATCTCTCACCATTTCTCTACCGCTGTTAATTTAGAAAACAAAACAAGAAAAATCCCAGCAAGCCTACAGTTTGAATACAATAATGTTGTGAGAAAAAAACTGTTCTATTAAAGATTCGGCGTGTATTATCCAATATCGGTATGACTGCTCCAGGCACCCAGAAATTCACATTATTTTGTTGGCCAAGATTAGATATAATATTTAGTGTAGGAAAAGAGTTATTGGACAATAGTTGCGATCAGAGTTAGTGGCTTTGTAGTATTCTGCCGAAATTACCTACAACAGTATTATATATGAGGCCCTGTTTCCAAGGCATTACATAACCGAAAATTTGTAATGAAGCAAAAAACAAAGAAACAAACAAAACAAAGAAAAATAGAAAAACAAAGGATTTTTAAACTACACACAACACAAGACAAACAACAATAACAACAACAACAACAACAACAAAAAGACGTACAGACAGGCACACAAGCAGACAGAACCTGACCCGCAGACACCTGTTGTAGTTGATGGTGATGTTGCTTAGTAGTTTAATGACTGCCCGTATTTTAATAAGGCTCGCCAGGCAATCATTGACTGTGGTCAGAGCTGTCACAGAAACTACAGCAAGGAATGTGAAGATGACGATTCTATAGCACTACACTGTGGCTATGTCAGCAGCTGCAGCAGATTGTTGCGATAGGATGATTGTGTTATTTCTGGTGTGGATACGCCTTCTGATAAGATTGTATCTGAGATTAGGGTGTCGACATTTCGCTGGCTAAAGGCTGAAGAGGCAATTAATTTTTTTTTTTCAAAATAGATAGAATACGTGAATAAATGAATGCTGTGGACTTAAACAGATAGCTACGAAGATGTAACAATAACTTTTATTTTTGTTTGATATATATTATATATAATATATATAAAATTATATCTCACTTATCTATGTCAAGATGACCGTTTTACCGTTTTCCAGACCGGTTTTGCTGTGCAATATAATATGTCTAATAATGATAGTATAACGTTATAATAAATAATAAAAAATTGCATAACTGTTCGTTTGAGAGTCACGCTTTTACATTGAACCTTTGTGATCTCCTCTAATTTTTAGATTCTTCGTTTTTTTCTTGTTTTTTGTTTTTGCCTTTTCTTTTCTTTTTCTCTTTTTTTTTTCAGGATTACATACTGCTGTGATCATTTTATATATCTCACTTCCCTCTGTCAAGATGAACGTTGTACCGTTTCCTCACCGGTTTCGCTGTGAACTATTTTATTCCTCAACCATACGGGCTTTAAATAACAGTTTTTCTGTCAGTATTGTTTCAGTTCATCACATCCAAACGGTTTTAGATGTCACCCATAAAAATTAAGTGCACTTTTTTTTTAGAAACAATAGCGAGGAAACAAAAACAAAACAGCGTCAAGTAAAAGAAACGATCAACAGCAACGACAACAACAACAACAACAACAACCACAACAACACAAAAAATGAGAAAAGAAATGGGGAGCTGTAAATGATGAACCTTTTGGGAAATGCAGAGAAACATTTTTCTTTACTTCCATGTACTTCCATGACGCTAAGACTGAAGTTGAAAAGGATCCGTATAAAAACCGGATAAGGTGGAGCGTCTATTTGATGAAGGGTTTCTTTAGCAAATACATACTCATATTACTCTTTATTATATTTCATTTGAAGTTATTCTGTGTACGGCAGTGTTCCATTGTTCGCTCATCCACCTCTAGAGAGTTTAGCTTGGCAGAATGTCTGTATCGTGAAATCGGGAGTTTTAATACAATGCTTGGCGAAAAAAAAAAAAATTAATAATAATAAAAACAATCTTTTTCGGAAATACAAAGCGATCTGATATTTATTTCCATTACACCAACACCCAACACTAAAACTATTATTTGTAACCAGTTACAGAGAACCATCTATTTCACGCGTATTTTTCTATAGCGAACACCATGTTTATAATTTGTCTTTCTCTCCTTGTTATATGTTAAGTTCTGTGCCGCAGTTGTTTGTACCGTCGGCCTGAAGAGGGTTTAGCTTGACCAAATGTTTTGGTAGCGAGAGTGTTAATTCTCTACCAGTGTTACAAAGATGACATGATACAACTCAACAAGACTGAACATAAATACAACTTTGAGTAACCTATCTATCTATCTATCTATCTATCTATCTATCTATCTATCTATCTATCTATCTATCTATCTATCTATCTATCT
>JBCEWB010642608.1:0-17676 GCA_039654565.1 Peronia peronii
AACTCCAGTGCCATGGATGGACATTGGATGACCACTATGAGGTGAAAAAAACTGCTGATCATGCAGATTATCTGTAGAAGGTACTCTAGAATGAACTTCCACGTCCTATAAATAATAAAACTTTTTTTTATTTCTGCTATTTCAGAGCTTAGTTGTGGACTATATGCCACAATAAAGATCAAGAAACTCAGGACAGGAAAAGATATGGGGACCACATATAGGCTCAGAGAACCAAGAAGTGGCTCTATTGGAGCCCTTATAATGATGGGGGATAGGGAACAAAATTCGACAAAAAAATGTGCCTAGAAAGCCAGGAAGAGGCAACAAAAGACACAGAAGTCATGGAGAGAGGGCTAGCATGTAAAAAAAGGCTGTTTTGAGGCCAGAAGCCGAACAGAAAACTCTCCATGTCAATTTTTCCATGAAAACAAACTTTCAACGCATTTTTCTCAAAACCCGGTTTTTTGTCAGTATTTTGCTATCTACTTTTTTGTCTCTAACCGATTCTAACCAAATTTGGCATACATCATGTTCACAATAAAACCAAAAACGTACTTATGTGTGTCCCATTCTGTTGGTAAGTTTTAGAGAAAAATGGATTTTTAGTATGAAAAAATGGCGAATTTGAAATCTCGCTAATGGCATTTTCAAAAATTTCAAGAACATTTTCTTTTGCATACAGAGGGCTGAAAATATGTAACTTTTTAGATATTATGTCAAAAAGACGTTCACCAAGTTTCATCAAGTTTTGTTAAAATTTCGCTGACTAGATAGATTTGAAGTTAATCATTTTAGAATCACCAAAACCCAAAATGGCGGCGATGCCATGGCAACTGTTTGAAAAAGTCAATTTTTTTCACTGTTTTCCTCTAATTTGAACATGCCAATTCGATGGAAAAGGTTAAAATAGCCTATCTTTAACAATAAAAAAAACCACCTTCTGGACCTATCCTCCCCCCCCCCCCCCCTTAAGATATAAGTATCTCTTCCAGGAGATTCATGGCCTAGTCCTTTATCTATGGTTCTATAGCAAGTGTGGTTTCATGAGCTGAGAGTCAGCCTCACACCCAGTTCTCCATCTGGAGAACCAGGAGATCATTGGCTGTCAAAGGATCACTCTCTGACTGTCTTCCACTAAAACTAGTGACAGTCTGTCTTTTACGATATGCCTGATCAGTATTATTAGTGGCTAATTTATCAGATGCAGGAATGGCCTTTTGCAGATTGATTGAGGCTGTAGGCTACAAAGTGCTTTTGATCTCTTGAATTATCATCTATCTTAAATTTTTGGTTATCAATTATTTTGATAAGGCAATTTCATCCTGTGGACCAGGATATTCCAGCAGCGTCTGAGAATATCCCCAGGGCCAACTTCATGCAACTTTGCTGGCAAGAAAGTGGAAAAGGAATTTGTGAAGCACAGAATGACAGTAAAAAAAATAATAATTTAAAAAATGGGGAAAGGGACAGGGCAAAGGCTGGGGGGAAGGATGTCTTTACATTTATCATCTGCAACTTTGGTTCCACTCACAAGGATGAAGAATGAAGGAAAGAAGGAAATGATGGGGTGGAAAGGGGGGAGAGAGGTAAGCAAATGTTGACTCACATGGGCCTCGGTCTCAGGACACAGTGGGATAAGGAGAGCATAAAGAAATATATGGATGCGTGTCTCATATTTTTGCCTACGTCCATCTTATGTCATATGGTCAGAAAAGAAAAAGTAAGTTGAGAGGTCAACAAGACTCATATAGTTAGAGAGAAGAGGGGAATGGGTAACAAACTAGTAAGTGCATGATAATATAGTTATATTGCCCGCCTCTGCCTTTCTCACCACCTGTCAGAGGAAGAGTAATGTGAGCACTGTGAGGGAGTGGGTATGGAGGAGGTGCACACAGGCAAGTAGTTGATGTACCTGCTTTTCCCAGCTTTATCCACAGGGAGGAGAAGATGAAGGAAGTGAAAAGTGTAGCCAGTGCAAATGATATGTATTATTTGTCTGCAGCTTGCCTCAGCCTTTTTGGATGAGATAGGAAAGAAAAGCTTGAGTGAAAGGATGGTTTGACAAAATTGACAAATACCTGGCTATTTCATTATCATAGAAGGAAGTTGTGAAGGAGGAGAGAGTGGGATATATAGTCAGTGCACATGACATCTAGTACATATACTTATGTGATTGCTTGCTTCTGTCTGTCTGTCATTGGGAGATCAGAAAGGAGGAGGAGAGATATTTACCTCCTAGTTTCTCAGTTTTATCACAAGGGATGTGGGAGAAGACGGTGATGATGGGGTTGTAGCTGGTGCACATATAATGCCTATATCCTCCTTCAGTTTCTGAACGCTGTCAGTCTGGAAAGCCACAAAGTTGCACTTTGGATATCTGGTACTTTATTGATCTGATGCAGCATCATGTTGGCTAAACAAATCATTTGCCAACATTTCCTGATTTATGTCCCTTTGCCTCCCTCTTTTGGCCTTGGTAATTCAGAACATATAGTGCAGTAAGCCTGATACATCTCCACACCTGCCTAATGGGTCTCAATCTCATGTCATATCAAAGAAATGGAAAAGAAGGGAATGGGGCAAATGGGAGAGAGAGATAGAGGAGGAGGGATAGCAAATGTACAGAAAGTTATCTCGCCAATCAACATCACTGATGGTTGTGTTATTGGTGTTATTGCTGTTAATGTTGTGCTGTTATTGTTGTTTTGTGTGTTATTTTTGAATAATAAGAATGGAGGGGGGGGGTGGATTCAGCACAGTTGCAAGCGCACTTTTAATATTGGTTTTGCAGCTGTAGACACAGAGAAAGGATAGATAAGAGAGGAAGAGTAAGTTGTTAGTTGATTTTGGACATAAGATTGTTGGAGGAAAGGAGAAATTTGTAAATGTCTATAGGTTATTGGTGTGAGAGAGGAAGTGTATGAGGTGATATGATGTCTAGCAGAAGGGCACGACTGACAATGTTGAGAGGCACAGTTGGAATATGTGCATTTCACATATCCGTCACCTGTCCTTTTCTTGGTTACTTCTATTCATACAAAATTCTGTCCTCTGGTCTACCCTCTCCCAGTTCTTCATGCTTTCTGCCACCAGGTGGTTTTTATCTCAGTTTCTCAAGGGCTCAATCATGTACACTATCTGTACTTTAGATTTTCTGTCCTCCTGTTTGTCTGTCTATCTTTTGTCTGTCAGTCCTCAGTCTGGCTATCATTCTGTGTCTCACACATATTATAGTCCTTAAATTGAGCTTTTGTGCAGCTCCTCGTCTCAACTCAAAGCAGTTTGTCCTCTCTCACCTCTTTCAGCCTCTCACTTTATATGTTAGTCTGTCTATTTCTCCTAGTCTTCATTTTCTTTCTTCTCTGTTTCTGTATTTATCCCTTACCCACCACGGTACATTTCCTATGACCTTCTCTTTTATCCAATCTCCATTATCTCTCCCTTTTCTCCCCTCCTCTGCACACACCCATATATTCACTCCTCCATCGCCAAACATTCATCAACACCTTTTTATTTTTTAAAAAATGTCTGGTTTTTCAGTCACTATGCGCACCCACTTCCCCAGGAAATCTAGATCTACATTTCAGTAAAATTTGAAATCTTTCTCAAAATATTGCTCTAAAATCTTCATCGTCTTTGTCTGTGTCGTTTATTGTTCCTATTCTTTTATACTTGCTAAATCCTTTTCTTTTTGGCCTTTTTTTAAATTCTCCTTGTTCCAAAGTTAGTTACTCATTCGAATTATCAGCATGTTTGTGTTTGGTGACATTGAGGTCAAGAAATGCACAAACCTGCCTCCCATACAATCCCAGAAATTCCAGATTACCGCCCTGTTTAAGTGGGGTTTGTTCTTCTTATGCATGATGTCATATACACGCAAATGATTCAGATGTGTTCCATATGTCATCCATGTCTCAGTCATCAGTGTTGACATCAGGCTGAGTCATCACTGTAATATTTAAGCATTTATAAGGTGATGCAACATTTGCTTTATTTCCCAGCTGTGTATATCTGTCTGTCTCCCTTTTACTTTTATTTCAACATTTCTTCACACCATTATGCATGGCGAGTATTCAAACTTCCACTGGCCTGTAAACAAACAAGACTTTTCTCCAGAAGAGCCATATGCCATGATTGATCCTGCTGCATATTTTCATACAGGTGATACCTGCTTGTGTTAGAGGTAGCTCTAGAACTCTACAGCTTTAGTCCTTTGAAGCTGGATTCATGTCATCGCAGCATCTATTGTTTAAGATATCACTGACAAGAGGAGGAGGGGGGGAGGGGGAGAAAGGGAGAGGGCACAAGAAGTGAATTAAAGTTTTTTTTTCTATTAAATGTCCTTGTTGTGCCTTTGGATATCCCAGCCTAAACTCTACCTCTAATAGTGTAATGTCAAAGCAGTTGTTCATGTAACCATTAATAGGTTTGATTTTCGTTATTGATGTATATTTGATACAGATTTTCAATTATCAGACAAATCGTTCTCCAGGCTGCTGCTTTGACTTTACTAGTGTTGTGTAACTTTTTATCTAAAGGGACGATAAACAACTGCTGCGAAATTAAGCTGTTACAACCATGGTTTAGGCTAGGATATCAAATGGCACAACATTATAACAAGGACATAATACAACTAAAGAATTGTATTTTTTAAATGTTGTCTGACCACTGCACTGTTGGAAGATTGTCTGGTTATACCATAAGCTTTTGTTTTTTTCAGTGTTAATGACACTAATCTGCCAATTTTATTTAGTTTTTTTTTTTTCTGCTGCCGTTTTCCCTATTCTGGAATATTTTTGATATTCTGCACTTTATAAATGAAAGATTCTTTCTTTTTTTTTTATAGGGTCACTACTCTTTGAAGAAAGGTGGAAATTATCTTGGCTTTGGTCTGGATAATGTCATTTTAATCAAAACAGATGCCAAGGGCTGTATGATTCCTGAGGAACTTGAGAGGCAGATAGAGGATGACTTGGACAAGGTCAGAGGTCATAATTGTATGGATATCAATTTTCTTTACTCCTTTTGTTTACAAAGAAACTTTGATGAGAATATTTTTGCTTGTCACAAGAAAAGTGAAAAAATAAGCATAAAAACATGAAAATTCTACATATTATTTCCATAGTCATTATTTCTATTTGCTTTGCATGTTGTTTTTGTGTTTTGTATTTTTTGATCATGTTTGTCTTATTATAAAATGAGAGAATTCAGGGAAACCTGACTGAGGATGGCTGACATAAAGGGTAGTTGTAGAAAAAACATATTATATAAGACATATTGCATTGTATGTTTTGTACATTTCATTAAGGACCTGGATATGAGATTATATACCATGTCACTCAGTCTTTAGTCTTTGGATCAGAGGATAATCTGTTCCTTCCCCTTACTTGAGCTACAAATATTATTTTTAAAAAAAAAGGTCCATATTACATGAACATGTTACTTGATTACAATTTTATGTATTCTAGGGCTATGTACCGCTTTTCGTCATGGCAACCTGTGGCTCAACAGTGTTTGGGTCCTTTGACGCCCTGCCTGAAATCAGTGATATATGTCAAAGACATGGCCTGTGGCTGCATGCTGATGTAAGCAGGTGTTATACTGCATTGCTTTAACTGCTCCTATTCCCTTACATGGTCCTAGAGCCACTGCACAACACAAACATCTGCCTCACATATATGTGGTCGAATAGCTGTGTTTTAGTACCTTAAGTTTAGGTAGATCTTTCCCAATTCACTAAACAACATTGTTAACTTTTGTCCTTGTGGTTACCATCTTCTCAATTTCTGATAGAGCAGATGTTGTGTTAATGATACCTTAACTGTTCCCATAGCCTTCCAGTGTAAAACTGTATGGTGAAACAACACAACACATTCTTCCATTTGACACACTTTGGTTGTAATGCTTCAATGTGGGGCAATGCCTTCCCATCCACCTAGTAATGTTGACCATATAGCTCTCTCACTGTGTCCACTATCTTCTCTTTTCCTGAAATTGGTGTACTTGTCTTAAAATGGGCTAGTCAGGAAATGACTGTAGGCTAAATGGCCCGAAGCATATAAATCTGTGAATTAACATTCTATCTTTAATTGAAATATCCACTGGTTTATTTCTCACTAATAGGCACAGCTATTATCCCCTCAAACATGCAAGGGCATAGTTGGATAGAGCCATCTAAGTTTTCATAATATTTGATATAATATATACAAATCATGCTCTTTTATTTGATCAGTTTAAAAAAAGACTTACATAGAGTCAAAATATGCATGGGTAACAGTCAGTTCATCCCTTTGTGAAGTACTTCACTCAGTTCAGATCAAGACATAGATCAAGTATTAATCAAGTACATAATGATGTTGCAATGATCATTAATTGAGATTGCACTAATTCCGTAAGTGTTGTTTGTTCCTATTCCTCACATAGGCATGCTGGGGCGGTGGTTGTCTTTTGTCTCAAAAGTACAGAAGCCTATTGACTGGTGTAGAGAGGTCAGTGTACTTTCCAAGATTATGTATGAATTTCAGTGTGAAATTTTTTTTCATTGTATCCTTTTTTCATAATAATTTCACTTAAAAGCTAATTATAAACAATTTTTCATTCGAATTGATACCAAAAAATTCCATGTAGTCAGATTCTGAGAGATCAGAGTTTTTGTCAGTGTCACTGTCTTTTCTTAACGTTCTCTTTGTATTTGTCATTTGATCCCTTAAATTCCTTTTGTTCCTTTCTTAGCTCCTTGCTCCCTCCCATTCCGCAAACTTTTCCTATCAGCTATGTATATGATTTTCATTTCTGTGAAATAGATGTGAAGTACAAGTTCCAAGTTGTAGTCTCTTACATAAGAGGTCATATAAAAGCTCACTTTTCTACTCCATCTGATTTCTTCCTATTGGTTTTGATCAGACATCTGAGTCTGTGCTCCCTGCACTGGTCTTCAGCCAACTTGTCATAGCCACACTTTTATCCATTATGACTGAGTAAAGAATGCTATATATGATACATCTTTAGTGTGTGAGGAGCATTTCAGCAGGAGAAAAAGTCTGCTCCCAAGCTTGAAATTCATTGTATATGTCATATCCATAGCAGTCATGCCCTGCTCTGAGCCAGCACTCAAAGCAAAATGAAAATAGCCTCATCAATACTGCAACCCCAGAGATGCAGAGAACTCTTTTTGGAGCAGAAAAAAAAAAATACCAGAGTCATCAAGCCTTTTTCAAGAACATCATTTTTTATTTTTTCTTAATTAATTTTTTTGTGATGTTTATTTTTACCAATTTAGCGAGGTCTGGAGAGAGTCTGTACAGAAAACATAACTGATGGGAATGTGTCCATTTACCACTATCTAAGAAACATTTTGTTCTTTCAGATGTGACTCCCTGGCGTGGAACTTTCACAAGTTTTCTGGAGTCCCAATTCAATGCTCAGCTCTCTTGATCAATGACCAGGTATGTAGCAGAAGCAGATCCAGACTGATCTATGACATTGTGACTGAACATTGTTCATTATGCCATCATATGTAACAGTTTTTTCAATTGATATTTTCCTTTTGCTTCCTCAACGGTTATAAGTATGGTTTATTCTATCTTATGTCAAATTGTGAACTTTCATGAAATGAGATTGAAATAAAATATATTGGGACACCTCCTGTGAGGAAGAGAAGGGAAAATATCAATTAAGAAAAAGTGTTGTATGTAATGATTTGATCAAAGGACAAAGGGTTATGACCCTCTGTCACAATGTTATAAATTGTGTTTTGCGCTGATAGTTAATTGCGATCTATTCTGATATGAGGTTACAGGACAAAAGTACTGGATTAAATCAAATAAAGATACGAATATTCAGTTCATCCATTTTGTATTTTGGTCTCCCTCACATCTGCACTCTCTAACCTCCATACCATCTCTCATCACTTAGCATCAACCTACTCTCTCTGAAATACTAAGTTCATTTTGCTCTCTTCACAACAACATGTTTGAACAAATATTGTTACACATTCAGTGACAGCATGTGACTTTATGACTGTACGATGTGAGAAATCATGCATTTTTCTGCAGTTTTTTTCTTTTTTTTTTCTTTTAAACAAAGCTGATGATTTTTACTTAAAGATAAATGACCAGAACTTATATTATGAAAAATCATTCTCTGAAACCTCTATATTTTTGGTACCTTTCTTCAGACATGTGCAAATGTGACATGGAGGGAAAATGTGATTGTATGCATGAGATGGAACTTTCAATTAGATATAATCGTACCTTTAATATCTCAAGCAAACCTTGTGACTCTCAAAAAGAAATATTATTCATTTTCTCTGGCAAAGAAATTTTGAGCTCCAAGACACTTTCAGGCTGAAGTAAGAAACATTCTGTCATATCATTCTGTCATTATTGTATAATTAATGGTCAGTATTTTCCTGTTGCCTTTTGTTTTGTTTTCCTTTGATAGTGTGTTATTATGAGAAACTTATGTTAATACTTGTGACACAGATAATAGACTCATAAAAAAAATTAGGTCTCAAATATGAATGGTCTGTTTGCCATAAGGGAATGTAGCATAACCAGTTTATAGTGTGAAGAAAAATGCAAACAAAGAATATAAAGTATGCAATATGAGCATATATATTTTATGTTGTTATGCATGTACAAATAAGACACAAACATACATGCATGCACATAGATTAATTCATGCATCGAATCATGCAGACAGTGCATATATATACAAACATATATATATACATACAATAATAAGTATGTGATTCATTTAATCTTTGATTTGTCTTTGGATTTCTGTCTCAGACTTTGATGAATGAAGCCAATCGTTTGCAAGCGGAATACCTGTTCCAGCCTGACAAGTATTATGACACATCTTATGACGTTGGTAATCCAAATCATGTTATAATTATATGGAACACAAAAGGTTGAAATTATTTTCCATGGTCTCTCTATCACTGTCAGAGCAGTATATGTCCACGGTCAAAGTAAACACTGAATTTTCTTTTTTTTTTTTTTTTTTAAGTTCTAGAACTGGAATTGTCAGATTTCATCTTAAGATGTTGTAGATTTTCTAAGTAGGACATACGATGTTGACTTGGTCATATTACCGAGTACATGGGCATGGCTAGCATTGACTAATGAGAGTGGATTTCTAAAAGACAATGCAATTATTAGTACTGAACTTTTGGTTTAAAAGTGCACTAACACAACTACAGGTGCACTGCACCAGCTATGGTAAACAATCTTGACAGTGAAGGATAGCTCTTCTCAAACCATATTAACCTTTTTTACATAATGTACGCTAGCATTTGAAAACTTAAAACATCCACAGTATTTGATTCAAGTTAATTGTCAGTATGCAGCAAGTCATACAGGAAACCACAAGGCTGCATGTTTTTGTATTGATAGGTTCTAAATGCTTATTTGTACCTTGTCTTGACAATCCATAATAAGAATTTTAATGTGCTCGACGATGAAAGTAATTTGTAATAATGACAAAGGACGTAAAAGTGGGATAAGAGCAACATATCCCCATTAGAAATCAATTAATAACAAGGGGAATAGTTTATTAGTTTGACTTTGTTGAAGTCATTCATATATAGTTTAATACTTAGGCCTATGCTTCTTCCTGAGGTGGATGGTTATTTTACCTTGCTGTTCCTTCATTTTGTTTACATTTTCATTTATGGGGTGAAAGGATGCATATTTCCAAATTGTTGGGAGAACGCCTATATATGCAGTTTAACTTGGAACCATATCAGAGCAGAGTTTATTGGGTCTGTTGAATATGTCAGATTGTCCACAGAAAAATCCTGTCTTTACCACACCCTTACTACAGAACACTTCATAGTTTTCAAATTCAAAAGCTACAAAAGTAATTTTGCCTTGAAAGTTTATGAAAAGACATCCTGGACCACAGTCATTGACCTTGGTCAGTTAAAATACCAAACGTCATGACGTTCAAATGTTATTTCAAAATGAATCAACAATAAATTATTGAAGTGATTTAACTCAGAAAATTATATATGCTTGAGTGAAATGGCAATATCTATTTGTAATAAGCACATCAAAGTGTTCTTTTGTAAATCTGATTCATATCTTTCAAGCAGATGGAGAAAACTGCCAAGGTATCATTTCCAATAGAGCAGGGGTTTCCAACGAATGGGCCGTGACCCTTAAGGGGGCGCAAAGATAAAAATAATTTCAACTCATCAATGACATTTTTTTTATGCTCTTATGTATATACATATATATATTTTTTGTTTCCCTCTCCGTCACAGAGGATAAAATGTAAATGGAGATGCTGATAGTACTAATAGTAGGAGGTCTCATGGGTTCAAGCTTTTGTCTAGGGGGTCGTGAGTGCAAAAACATTGGGAACCTCTGCAATAGAGAGGAAGAATGGTATCATTAGTCCTTCACCTGTCCTCATACTCCAGGTGACAAGACCGTACAGTGTGGACGTAAAGTGGATGTGGCCAAACTGTGGCTACAGTGGAAAGCTTTAGGTGATGAGGGCATGGAGGCCAGGATCAACAAGGCTTTTGACAATGCCAAGTATGTGCTGTTGCCTCCGTCGGTACCAGAGGTCTCTTAGAATATTTAGTGTATCACTAGGTCAATAACTATTGGCTTAACATTTTGAAACAACAAGAGCATAGATACTCATCTTGTTAACATTGATTTTAGAATCTTTAGTTACAAGACTGTGAAATTTTTTATTTCCTGAAAATAGTCAGATATTTTGTTTATAGTCAATCTTTCATTTAGATTTGGACTTTGCAGCAGGTCAGGACAAGGTGATTATTGTACCTTTAAAGAGAAGGTGATTTATCTTAGATGACACAGAAAATGAATTCTGTATCTGAAAATTGTTTGTAGAATGTACTGTTTATGCACAGTCTTCCTTCCTAAGTTATATGTTCACTTGATGAAGCATATTATCACTGTATTATCTGTCTACACCCAAGTCTGATTTTTCAAATTTCTCAACTGTTTCAGCATTGTTGGAACCAGAAAGATAAATACATGGGAAAAATGCAGTTTTTCAGATGTTTTTTTTTCTTCAGAGTCAAACAATGTCGAGACGATAAGAAATCAATTTGTTTTTGTCTCCCATGATAATTTTGAAAAGTCAGAGTTAGGTAGATATAAACATACGGTGATATCATTATACTTGTAGTTAAAACATTTTATGTTGAATTTATCCTCAGATACCTTCAAGAAAAGATAAAGACAACTGAAGGATTTCGGCTTGTGCTACCAGAGGTAAATTGACTACTCAGAGTTGTCTGAGAGTAGTAGTTTTGACCTTGCACGTCACCGTTAATCATCATCTTGAGTCAGTTAAGTAGATTTGGAAACAGGAAGATGCAAGCAAACAAGTAAAGGGATTCTTTTGTTTTTTTAAAATTATGGTTATTCTTATTTTTGAATTGATTTCAATAATGAAAAAAAAATACTATAGAATATGCCTAGAACTGTTTCATCTGTTAGTCAATCCATGCCACCGTTCAACTATTTGAATAGCTGCATCGACTACCCCTGACACTATCTGCTGCTACTATGTATTTGAATGAAGAGAAAGGAAGGCAGGGCAGTGGGAGTGAATCTTAGGAATGTCAAAGAACTGAGCTGACCAAAGAGTCACTTTTTTTGTTAGAATGTGTTAGAATTCTTGCCCAAATAATTTCCTCTATCGTAAGATTTTACTGCCTTTAAACTCAAGCCTATTTTTGTAACACATTTGCTGTCACCGCTGTTTGCTATCTACATATAGATCAAAATTGGGCAAATATGTTTTTTCAATTGGATATGTAAAAAAAAAAAAAATAACCGTTATGTCCTCTGTTAATTTCAAACTATACTGACTTACAAAAATGGATGTATGTTGAAGCAGTTTCGGCTATGACACAGGACAAGCAAACACAAAACAAAAAGTCTTATCGACATGTGGGCAGAGCTGTGGCTGTGTACCATTCAAAGAACAAAACTGCATCCTATTATGTCTGAGGACTTATTTCATAGAAAGAGGTCATAACAATTCAAGTATTCTTTCAACATATTACACACCACATAAACATGCAATCACATGATAATTTTTATGACAATTAAATCCGTAACACAGCTTTTTTCACTCTCACTGAAAACTACTCAAATGTGCCATAAGCAGACAGCAAACAACAAAGAAGATAAATATCATATTAGAAACTGTCGTTTTTTTCAGGCAATTTTAGTATAGTTGTAGTGGAACACCAAAGAGTTAAGATAAAAGTAAATGCATGTTCACGTTAATATATTGTTATAGCTATAAGTAAATTTTCACCAGTATAGACCTGCGATAATCCTAGCTAATGTAATAGTGAGTGTATGTATATATACAAATATCATTATGTATATAGTATAATGTGCCAATGTGTGTTTAAAAGTATGGAATTAGTCAGACTCCATTTGAGGAAGGTATCCTAGTACATCTTGATAACTTTGTGGTATAAGCATTGTGCTGTTGTGGGAAATGGTATCTGGGGATGGGAGGTGTGGGAGGAGGAAAAGAGGGAAGTGAGGAGGGCAGAGGAGAAATCAGATATAGAGCTACAGCAGCAGTGACTCATTCCTCTGGGAGAAATGTGTGCACTCAGCAGTATGTCTGGGTTGGCTTGACCTCTTAAGATCTTAGAGATTCTTTGTAATCCAGACCGTGATGTGATCGGTTGGAAATTTTCATCTTATTTTGGCTGGTTTCTTTTCTGTCTTTTTTTTTCCTATGTTCAATGCTAGTTTTTCTTTCATTTTCTGTTATCTTTTTGTTTTAGTTGAACCCAGTACAGCTGGTTTATTTCAAGTTTCATGATTGGCAGCTGTTTCGTGTCTCAGTTTTTGTGCCTCTCCTCATGTCAGGCTGTTGTGTTGTTATTGTATTTATGTTAGGCTAATTCTTTTAACATTTTCGCCGCATCACATGGAATATTTGGACTTAAGTGCTCCAAACTTTCATCAGACTTTGATGAATCAAATATTCAGTTCGCCATCTGGCTCCTTTTACAGGGTTTTTCAATGAATTTTTTTAGAAAATCCCATCCATACCTCTCTGTCTATTTGTGCTGAAAACATGCAAAGCCCTGCTGATCGGCCAACTTGTCTTTGTACTACTATATAATTTATAGTGGTTTTTTTCAAGTACACTAGTTACTTTTGGTGTTCCCCCCAAAAATGTTTTAAAGCTGTCAGATGTGAAAAAAGTCTTTAGCCAATGAGTTAAAAGTCATTGGTGGCATTGGAGCGTATTATGTGTGTTTTTTTTTTTTATTTTATTTTTTTCTTCTATGGTCTCTACATTTCTCGCAGCCAGTCAAAATGAGACATATGTCGATTTTCACCATATTTTGTTTCTGGTATCATGTGAAAGCTTATTTCATACCCTTTGAGGTGGTGAAAAAAGTTTTGAACTAGCTTTATTCTAGCCACAGATATTGCAGTTTAAAGAGATAAGGAGGGGCCCCCAGCAAGTGACCAAAATTCTGAGAAAATCGAGTTTAAATGAACGGTCGAATGCATAAATCTACATACTTACCTCACAAAAACCCGATTTTAATGGAAAAATATTTATACATCGAGGGTAAGACCAATACTGTCTTGTTCAGTAACGAATGCACTTTCAATTTCTGCAATAAAAAAAAATTCGATATCTGATCTCCCTCATCATATTCAAAGCCCAATTTCTCCATTCTAGCCCAGCAACTTACGTCTCATTTCAGCTGGCTGCGAGACATATTTACAATACTTTTTGTCAGTTGAATCAGGCTTCCATATTCAAATTCCATATTCATTTATCTTTCTATCTGCCAAGTCATCCATCCACTTTCCTACCCCTCATGTAATTGTTCATCTATGGATCCACCCATCTATCCACTGACCCTGCTAACCAGCCGGCCAGCTGTTTATCCAGCAATCCAACTACCCCATCCATCCATCCATCCATCCATCCATCCATCCATCCATCCATCCATCCATCCATCCATCCTTCCATCCATCCATTCATCCATCCATCTGTCTATCTATCCAACTATCCATTTATCCATCCACCCATCCATTCATCCATTTATTCATCCATCCAATTATCCAGCCAACCAGCCATTTATCCGTCCAACTATCCATCCATCCACACAACCATCCATCCATCTTTCCATCCATCTATCCATCGTTTAGCCATCTATCCATCCATCCCCCTATCCATACATCATGCAGCCATGTCTGTCAGTCTTTGTCTACTTGTCTGTCTGTGTATGTCAGTTTGTTTAATTACCAATCATTCTTTCTGCCTATGATATCCACATATCCTAATACAGTATCTTTGAAAATTGGCATTTTCATGCTGTATTTATGTCAAGCTTTTTCTCTGTCAACCTTTATGTGTATTTTCACTTGAATATTATCAAGGCCAGATTTTCTGTCCCCAGTCTGCCCAGAATTTTTTTTCCCCCAATATCAAAGAAAAAAATGGGTTAGTAAAAAATAACAAGGTCCATAATGTTATTTGGATATTATGCCAGTGGTCTAAACAATGATGCCAGCATTGATTCAGTTTGAACTAGTTTTGCGTGTGTACAATATGCATCAAAGCTGACAACATTGTCTCGATACCTAAACCATGCGATATCTAAACCATGCAATGAACACTTTTGTAATCTTTTTGTAGTCTTTAAGAGTTAAATACCTTTTATTATTTGTTATTATTTGTACAGTATCAGTGCACAAACATCAGCTTTTGGTACATCCCACCAAGACTGCGAGGTCAGCCAGAGACTGAAGAATGGTGGGCAGAGATTCATAAGGTAAGAATAGTGATTAGATATTCACACTGGAGATATCATGAAAAATAATTCATGGGAAACAATGTTACACAATGTTTTTGCTCAATGTTTTGATAATAAATAATAAGTACATAATTACCTGTACTCTATAGTAATTCAGATTATGAGGAAGGTGATAGTATAGATACATAAACACACACACACACAGACACATGCACACACATACAAAGGAGCCGTTATTTATTCATAGGGAAGAAATGTGCTACAGGTACCCTACTATAGAAATATTCATAGGAGGGAATAATGATCAGATATTCACATGGGGGGGGATGGGAGATAGTCATACAGTAGGAATACTGAGCAAAGAAATTCGCAAGGTTGAAATAATCAGCAGATATTCACATTAAAAGGATAATGAGATGAAATTCATAAGATAATACTGCTGAGCAGATATTCATGCCTGAAGGAGGTGAACAGAGATTCAAAAGGTAGGAATTGCAAATAGAGTAAGAACCATTATTGGGTTGTAGTATGAGATATGGATATAATACATAGATATTAAAACAGAGGGGAGTGATGGGAGAGATTCACAAGGAAGGACAAAGGAGCAGGTAGTCATAAAAGAAAAAGTAAATGGCAGGTAGCATAACATAAGATTAGATAAATCTTATTTATCCTTCCAAAGGAAATTTCATTCTCAGTTGATGAGGCACAATATGTAAGATACATTCACCCTTACATGTAGACAAAAATAGCATCAAAACAGGAGAGACTCAAGGAACATTGTCTCAGATTGATTTTTGTCTCATGATTAGGTTTTACATGCAAAGTGAGGGAGGAATTAAGAGCAGAGATCATACTATAGGAAAGAAACACCCAGGCAGGATAGATCAAAATTTTTATAGTCTTTATGTTTTATCAAGCCTTTTTTGTCATGATCATGGCTGATAGTATACCAGTAAAATTTCAACATTTTTCTGAGTTACTTTTCAGTATGTGGAAATCTTTGATTTGTCCATTTGATATGATAGCACATTTGATTTTCAGTTATTGAAAAAATCCACCAAACATAGTTCTAAGCATTTTGAATGTGGTCCCAAAAAATAATTGTATTACAAATTTGCTCTGATACAATGTCAAGTTTGTATTTAGGGTAACATATTGCTAAAATCTGTGTCTGTATACAATATTGAGACAGCAATCCACAGGGGACTGAAAGGCATAGAGAAATTTTTCATAATGTCTGTCTTTCAGGTGGCCCCGCAGATAAAGAAAGGAATGGTGATGTCAGGCTCTATGATGATTGGCTACCAGCCCAAGGCCTCTAAAGGACTGGTCAACTTTTTCCGAATGATCATCCATAATCCAATCCTGGAGCATTCGGATATGGACTTTGTGATCAGTGAAATAGATCGCCTGGGCCAGAATCTGTAATAACTGTGCAGTACACCAGTCAGAAACATTTGGATCATACCAATGAGTTTAGATTATATGTTCATGTTATATGCATAAACATTTAGTTAAGAGTCTTATGTTACATTCATGCCAGAACTGCCAGTGGATGGTGTGTTCTTTACCATATTCTGTGATTCATGTATTAGGTTTAGTAGGTGCTGATCTCATTATTTCATTTAAAAAGTAAAACTTTCATCTGAATGGGTTGGTAAACAAAAAATAATGGCCATTTTTTTTCCTTCTGAGAAATGTGGCAAAAGAGGAATAGATGTGACATAAAAGGCTCTAAGTGCCACAGGCTGAAACCCAGTTGGTCCATAATTATATCTTGGCCTTAACTTTTGTTGTCACTCTGAAAATATGCCTAAGATCAGAGGTTTGTGATTTGCAAAATATATATTTCCAGCTTTAAACATGTCTACAAAAGTAAAATGATTATCATATGCTGACTTGAAATTCATTGAAATTTATTACAATATAAAAATGGGCTAGTACAAAGCTTGAGCTATCTGTCAGAATATGTCTTTGTTGCAAGTACCAAATTAGTCCACCAAGTTGAGATGTAATTTTGAAAGAGATATACAATGGACCAATTGGCCTCATGAGTGCATCAGCCTATCCTTGCATCACTCATTCATCTGTCTTACATGTTACATGGCTGCACTACTCTGCTGGTGACCTTTGTTAACGGAAGGAGAACTCTTGGGACCATGGTTCTTATATCTGTAACTAATGATGGACCATGCACGCAAAAATTGGACATAATATAAACAGCCATTTTTGATAGAAATTGCCTTGTATTCAGAAACTCATTGTACATCCATGGAAAGATGTATTTACAGAAGATTGCCTCCATGTAAGTTGAAGAATGCCTCCTTAGAAAGTCAAGAACCAATAATATGGAATGAATCCTTAATGGTTGTGCATTTGTTTGATTCTAGCCCATCACATGTGTTGTAGTTACGTTAAAACTAACCTCTGTCTAGTCAGATATGGTATGTGCTGCAACACGGATTTTTTTTCATGAGTAACTAAATGTGCTGTGATGTCACTACATCTGGATATTGAATGTTATGTTTCTTTGGAAACATACCTGGAACCCAGTTTACATTACTGCAATCATTGTGGCAAATCTGGGATCTCCCTGGAAATGCTTAGTTCACAATTACTTACATGGGTGTGACACATGTAGTTCTTAATATACCCAAACTAAAATTTTCACCCTGATAAATGCAAAACACAATTTCCAGTATAACATAACAACATTCTATTGTACAACCCCATAATATAATTCCCAGCATATCATTCGTGGTGCACAATATTTATGGACATCCAGATTCCAGTGTAACATAACTAGATTCTACTGTATTGTACTAAGTTTCTGTCATATCATATTTTTTACACAGCCTCCATAGGAGGGG
>JBCEWB010642718.1:0-15681 GCA_039654565.1 Peronia peronii
CCTCTGATTTGGTGGAAAACCTGCTAAAAACACACTGTCGGTTTGGAGCTCGAATGTCTTTTAAAATGCACTTTCTGCACTCACATCTTGACTATTTTCCGACCAATTTTGGAGATATCAGTGATGAGCATAGTGAAAGATTTCACCAAGATGTAAAGGTAATGGAAAACAAGTAACAAGGGGAGTTTAACCCCAATTCTAATGGGGGACTACTGTTGGTTTCTTCAACCACACAAGCGAAAGTGACACAAGGATACCCCACACAAGCGAAAGTGCAAAAGCCTCAAGCACTTCTGATTTATTCAAAGGATGCTACTAATTTGTAAGCTCTAATATTGTTTTAATAAATCTTTATTAGTTTTTTTAATACTTTGAAATGCCTTAAGTAGTGATTAAAATGTATCTGTGGTTTAGTTTTATTCTCAGCAATATTCCTACATTTTATGTTACTAAGTAAAAATGAGAACCCTGAATATCATAAAAATCTTACATGCTAGCTCAAACCTGACTTCAGATCTGAAATCAGCGATCCAAAATTACTCTAAAGCACATAATGTTTCCCAAGTGGTTGACAAAAAGTTGAAATTAATTGTCTACCAATGTAATGAGCACAACGTTCAGCTTTTGTACATGTATTAAAAGTAAACAAGAGGATAAAATTGACACTTTACTATCCTCAATAAAGCCCTTAAACGAAACCAATAGAAATGTTAATGCTGTAATGTAATAAATAATTATTTTTGTCATGACTTCAAAGATAACACTAATGTTTACTGGAGACTTCAAGGATGACACAAATGATTACTGAATTAACATGGTTAATACATGAATAAATGAGTAGACTAACGCCATTCAGCTGGTTTTTTTAAATTTATTGCCCAGTTGTTCATTCTGAAACATACAATAAGGTACACATGTAAATTTTGTAATCAGTATTGCTGCTCTTCTTCGTTTCTGAAGGCATTGGCTTTTGCTTTTACCAGTGCAATATCTTTCAAACTGAAAACAAGTCACAATAATATGTTAAAGTTGATATAAATAGTACACATATGATTTTCATTTCTGTAAAATATGCAAACCAGTGAAATGATAACTTTTTTCAAATGGTTCTGGGGGTCAGTTCTAACGTAAAAGCATTTTCAGTCAACCAGAAGGACAGATATAATTATATAGATTATTATATATATATATCTAGGTCACTTATTTTCTGTTAGTTTCTAAATGCACCTAAACCACTTATAGGAACAACAACCTTCAAAACAAAATAAGTACATGTAGGCCTATACATGGATTGCACATACTGTGGCTATGAACAATGGCTTTTCTTCTGTTGTGGGACAATCATCTGTGCCCAAATATATCCTTTCTAGAGAGACAGTATGGAGGCCACATGCAACATTATCATGCCTTATGAGATTGCAGTGTTTCAATATTCACTGGTAATTTTTTTTTTCCAGTGGGGACAAGAAATTGCAAAAAATATAGCTTTCCTCAGATGAAACTACTGGACGCCAGGGATAAGTAAGATGACTTCAAAGTTATAGAACAAAATAACCATTTTATTACTTATCTCAACTCTTGGACAAGGCAGGGTGATCATGCTAATTTTTTGAGACAATGATGACCTGATAATTTCTCCTTTGAATTTAACTTGATGTATTGGTGTTTAAGACCAATGGAGCAGTCTGCAAACTACTCAAATTTAAAACAAACACTCTGCTTCTTACAATGATGATACTGATCAATAAGAGACACATTCTGACAGCAGCTTATGAAACAAATGAAACAGAAATATGAACTCATGCTTTAAATGAACTTATATTATACTGTAGTGTTATTTCACTTTATTTTGAAAACAAAAAAAATCAATATTATCAATTCAAGGCATAAACCACTTCCCATTTCATCAAATAGATATGAGCAAGTTCTAATCTCTAACAAACAAATAATTAATCTCACAGAGCAAAATCAAACAACGGCTGTCACAGAGTTAAACAATTTCACTGACAAAGTCAAGTTTTTACAGGACAAACATTATAAATATAGCATTATTTTACAACACAATTTCTTACCACTAAGCACAATAAAAAGTTCTCAATGACTGAAATTCAAAAAAGAGCTCAGTTGCTTTTCAGAACTTTCTGTTAATGTTTCAAATAACAAGAGCAAATCTGTTGTTTTTTTTTGTTTTTTTTTTCACTTTTTTTACAATGTATGTGTTATACCTCATTTACCTGGCAAAAGAAGTAATTTGAGAGGGATCAAAATGGCTCAATGTCCTCTTTCACTACAATCCATTTCAGTACAGTAAACAAGAAAATTACAGGGAAGAGCCTGGGAAGTTGACACATGTATCTGACATTAAATTTTAACTACCATTCATTCCACATAAAATCTGATGAACTGGAACTCAGCTGTTCAGAAACATACTAATAGCAATACTAATCCTGATAATATATACTAATAATGATAATATACTAATACATACAAAAGTTGTGTCTTCACCAAGTACATGTATATCACAGATGGACAAGAAACTTCTCAATTTATCGATTCAATTTACAGAATAATAAAAAAATTAACAATGCAATGATAGTGCAATCAGGGTTTCCATCTTGCAAATGCTGTGTATGATCAAGGACAGAGAGAAACAGCAGAAAGGAAGAAAGAAAGAAAGATATGAAGAACAAAAGAAAGAAAGAAAGAAACAAACAAACAAAAAGTTGAGTTGTGTTGGGGTTTAACGGCACATCAGCACGATAACGGCTATATTGTGCCTAACATAGTGGAAACATTTACACAGTAAACAAACAAAGAAGGAAAGAGAAAAAAAAAGAGGGGCTCACATAAAAAAACAAAACAAGGGTGAATGGAGAGAAGAAAAGGAAAGGAAGGTAGAAAAGCTGCAGGAACAAAGGGCACATAGGGCTTATACAATGTAAACTTATAACTAGGGGGAACATGAGTTCTTTGAGCCTCTCAAACTGACATACTGCATGATGGTAAGAGTGGAGACATAGCTCCTATAACATCAGCAAAAATACTACAAAGAAAAACAAACACAAAGAAATCATATCAAAGGAGGTTATTTGTTGAGCAAAAATGGTTTCAGAAAATTGCAACATATAGTCTATGGATGAAGGCTCAACACCTGATGCAATTTAGTAAATTTACAATCAAGTAGTACTCATTCTTCTATGCCACACTTAGCACTTATTTCAGCACGTTTTAAGATTGTTATACATAATATAAAGCAAATAATCACAAGTTTAGATAGCACACTAGTTTTACACACAGACACATACCCAAATTCCCCTCACAGGATCCTCAAAGTGCCTTATGCAAAAGGCGACATACATTTTGTACAATGAACATGTTATTGAATAAAACGTTGAAGGTTGGCATCAGTAATAATTGTCCTTATGGACATGTTCCAGAGAACGCCAGTTACGCCCTGGTATAATGCCCAGTCCATAATCTGAATGAGAGAAAACTGCGGGTCCAAAGGTGTTGTACTGCTCATAGATCTAGAGCTGTTTGGAACTGACAGAGAATTTCAGGACCTTTACAAAAACTACCCCCCCCCCCTCCCCCAAAGCTCTTTGCTCCTACCTGCAGGTAGTGAAAGCCCACTATCAGTGGGATGTCTCCTATGGAATGCCATCCTCGACATTCCAGGAGTGACATCTTTTCTCTCTCACCTTGCTCCTGTCATCTGTCCTGCTCTTTCCTCTCTTCTACTTGACGCGGAAACATATCTTACAGATGTTTAACACAATACAGCCGTGATCATGCTGATGTAGCCATTAAACCCCAACACAAACAATCACAGAAACTACCAGCCTCCTGATATCATAAACATGATAAGATGATGGTGGCGGAAGAAGAGGACAGAGTTAACATGACAAAGAAAGGGTCTCTAACATGTTATTGCTTTCAGAATGTTAGTTCAGTTGACACACATATTTATGCCTGTACTGGCCATTGGCCAAAATTAAGATGCAGACAGAGGAAAAGCTAACAGCTTAGAGGGGATTCTGGAAATCATCTGTCACAGTAGGAAAGAAACTGGGCCAGGCCAATTGAGAACACAAGACCACAAGTGGGAAAACAAGACAAAAAGAAGCGAAAGTCTAAACAGCATCTCTCTCACCTTTAGAGCATCTTTAATTGCAATTTCTGTGGCACCACATCTCTCACGTCTTGCTTTTCAGCTTGAAAGATAATGCTCTTCAGGGCCACAAGGAGACATGTATATTGTTCGTGATCATTTGTGATTTTAGGAAGCCTTCCATCCATTCATCAATTGGTCAAGGCATGGCAAGATATATGAATGTCTGTTTCTCTTTGAGCAAAAAGTTGAAATGACTGATTGTTTCACTGAAATGATGTATTTGAGCAACTGGGTCATATTTGACTCTCTGCTGCATTTGCTAAAGCTGCTTCAGTTTGGCAATCATATTACATGTATCTCATTTCACTGCCTTGATCAACAAAGTCTAACTTCCTTTCACTCTTTCTTTATTTCTGTTCATTTGTAATAAGGCACCGGTATTTCGAGATCGGTCACATGACCGAGGAAACATTACTCACATTGTTTATATCATGTGACATGTCTGAAGGCTTATCATTTGCCAAGATTTGTCTGCCATGCGCAGAGCATGTTAGCAAATCAGCATATGAATGAAAAGCCTTGGTCATGTGACTTTTCTCGAAATACCTTATTCTTTAACAGAAAAAAAAATGTGCGATTAATATGTATCTGTTTTAACCCGATATCTCCAAGCAGCACTGCATGGACATCTGACATTCAGTCAACATTCTATTCATGGGAAAATCCAAGTAAGGCAGGGGAAAAAAAAATACATGTAAAAGGCATAACAGGCAAATTATTCACAAATACTCAACAAAATTCAGCAAAACAAACCAAAACAAACAACAAACTGGGGGGGGGGGGGGTTGTGTGCACGTCATCAGAGGGATTTTTTAATCTTGAACTAGGGACATTTTAAGCTTCAAATTCATGTTGAGCATGCTCATATTAAAGGAAAAGTGTAAAAAAACAAATTTGTTTTGTGTTCAGTTGCCATGACAATGCCACCATCTTAGATTTTGTGTCTTTAAAATTAACTATTTTCAAAAGCCTGAGGCTCCTACAGTATTCAATATAATAGTTTGAAATTTGGCACACTAACAAACTATCTCTACATAATAAATAATATGCATTTGTTTTTTGGTTATATGCCCTACAATGTTCTGCAATGAATGTTTTAAATATATGGGCTGACAGATCTGTATATTTCTCAAATTTCTGCCAAATATCCAATTTTCCTTCAAAAACATGAATAAAATTTAGAAAAATGGATGCACATTGTTGTAAAACATGCTATGTAGAACATATAGAAATCTGAAGTCAATTGGTTCAGAAATAAAAATGCCTTAGGGGAAAAACAGGCGAAAAAATGTCCACTCTGAGAAAATCACAATTGAATTTTCATAATCTCTATGACAGTCTCCTAGTAGTGTCGTGACTGGTGCAGTTTTGGAAGATGATGCAGATGTTCCTGGCCTCAAGTGGTACTTTTCTTGTATCAGAAGACTTCGAAGTATCTAAAACAGCAAAACCCAATTTCGACAGTTTGATCCCAAAATCTCTATTTCAGGATCTGCATCCCCCCTTAACAAATCAAACATCTGCAGTCTTCCTTACTCTCAAAGAAAAGGAGATAAATAAATACATGTAGAATATTGTCGTCTGTATGACAAAGACACAAACAGGTAACAACTCCTGTACAGAAAATAAATTATCTGACTGATTCGCCCGTTTCTCATGCAGAGAAGTTATGGGTTCACCGTTTTTCTCTTAGAGGAGTTGTTACCTATTCGCCTCTTTGTCATACAGGCGACGTTATGTCAAAAATTTGTATGTGTCACCACCTATTGCAGATGCAAGACCACAGATGTATGTATGTAAACATTCCACAAAAGATAACAATTACATTACAAATACATTTATGACTATACTTTACTGGGCATCATGAATGACTTCTATGTTTCATGACAAAAAAGAAAAAAATAATATAAACTGGACGTTTCAATGCCCTCAGTTATATAATGCTAGATAATAAGCTATCTTAAAGCTTTTTTTTTTTTTTAATTTATGGGAGGGTCACATTTAAATAAATGGCAATAGTGAATATTCATAGCTGTCACTTCTCATAAATGAAGAGCATTTAAAATATGCACCATGAAGACAAGTTGTTTTTTTTTTAAATTCACTTCATCATTGAAAAAGACTTAAGACTGTTTGGCTAATCATTGGTTAATCATTTACACAATAACAAAGAGACAGAAAGAGAAGACATCACAGCATTATGTTCATGAAATCCTCCAACAAGGTGATATTTGGTTTTGCCATTTTCCTCACAGAATAGCTGCCAGAAATGTGTCCCTGATATATGCATTTGTAAAACAAAACCAGATAAGAGAAGGAAGAAAAAGAAACAAATGTATTATCTTTCAAAATTTAGTCTTTTTCACAGCACAGTAAAAAAAAAAAAAAGCACAAATTTCCTTCTTCCCTTCTGGAAAATTTGACTTAGTTTTCTCCCTGTAGGTATTGTAAGGGTTTTATTTTCACATCATAATGTATATTATAATGAACTGTTATTTTGAATGATGACTACAGCTCATTTTACTTTCAATTAAGAAAAGAAAGAAAAAATGTTACTAAAGAGCATGTCCTTTGACAAAGAATGTTTGTCATTTCAATATTTTCATCACCCATCTCATGAGGGGACATATGTAAAAATTTCAGTTGTTTTTGACCTGAGACCTTCTTCTGTGTGTGCCAAGAGAGAATTATATTCTCACAAAGTGGTGTATTGATAGCTCTATCCTATTCTTATGAATTGATATGTGATTGTGAACTAATGTGTAATCATACAAGCCTTTTCATGTGAATGTGACAACTATTTCTCAAATCTATCCTGATTTCACCCAGAGGTGTATGTAATGATACATTCTTTTGTAAGATGGCTGACATTTATGTTTCCAGTTTTATAGTTGTGTTGTTCCTCTAATATAATATAAACTAATTGTAGAATGTGCAACATCACAAAATACCTGCACTATAGATCTTCTGTTCTCTTCACAGCAAACTGGCAATGCTGTCTCACATTACTTGGTGTAACAGTTTTTTGTTTTTTTTACCAAAAGTTATGAGTACTCATGTTCACTGACACATCTTATAATGTTTTTTCAGCATCTGGTACTGCAATAAATTTTGCAGCACTCATGTGGTGGTTGCAAACACTTCCGTAATTCAACATTGTGAGCTATCATGTTATAGAGACACTCAACTAATTTCTCAACATTAGGGAACACACTGCAATGTGAAAAAGTAATCTAGCCCAGTAATGTAATAAGTGCAAACAGGGGTAGGGCAAAAGATGGAGCAACTTTCCTATAAAAGACTCAATACTGTGTGTTCCTGCTTTACAATGTGATGTCAGCTACCACTTAGTCTCTCACTATGTGGAGATTCAGCATGAGCCTATGGTGAAACGTGGAGACTAAGGCAGAAGAACAAGATGTCCAGCTTTTAGACAACGGGGATGAACAACAGGTGTCCAACTAAGGAGAACAACAGACACCCCAATTTAGACTAAGGGGGAAGAATAGATATCCAATTTCAGATTATGGTAGAAGAACATCAGATGTTCATTTTTAATACTTTCAAGGCTGTGGTCCATAGGATGAGTCCTGAGCCTTTAACTGTCCCACCAAAAACAGATTAGATGGAACAGCTGGTGTGGTCCAAAGCAACAGTTTGAATCAATAACTTCAACAAACAAAAAGCAGGAGTCTTTAAAAACAAAGTTCAGCTGTCTTCCACACACTCCCAAAAATGGACATAAATACATGATTCTTCCTCCTTGATCTAGGTATGCATACTGCATACACTGATTTTAGAGTTGTATACATTTGGCACTTGTTATTTATGAAACATTTATTTGCTTGTTCCCTGTTCACATTGTATCCTATATAGTCTCTCACTGATAACACTCATGAAAAGCCCGAACAATTATTTCTCACTAGGTCCAAAAAGAGGAAAAAAAATTTCACTTTCATTATATGGGAACTTCATCCCTGAACTAGAATCAAATTACCACTGCCAAAATAATAGTTCCAAAATTTTTTTTTTTGACAACTGCCAAATCCTACTCAAACAAGTTCTAAAATTTATATATCATTTTTTCCCCTCAAATAGATGGACATTACAAATACATGTACAACTAAACATAAACATAAAGAAAAAAAAAGTACACATTAGAAAGTGATGAACACCTGGTAATTTCTATAGCAATTTCAATGAAAATACTCACTACAAAGGCCAAACCAACAAAACACATTTTAAAAAAATATCTAAAGAAAAATTATTTTAGTATATATACATTGTTCTGAAGGCTGCAAATCATTCCTATTCTTGATATAATTCTTTTGAAAGAAATGTTTGGAGAACTGGTTCATATGCTCCAACAGAAATAAAATGTAATTTTCTGACATAATGAATTATGAATGGAATATTACTAAAACAGATCAATTCAACATGAAATATCAATTTTTATTTTTTCTACATCAAGTTGTTGCATGGCCAAAGAGGCAAAAGTGCAGAAGAAAAGAAAACAGAACTTGTTTGAAACTAAACAATACTTCCCAAATTCATTTCCATTGTTTTTCATGTTTCCCATGTGAGATTTTTCATATGATCAATGTTTCAATAAATTCTACAACATTAATAACAAAGTTCTTTCTCAAGTTAGGAGAATGTACTAGAATAAATAAACTCTTGAACTTCGGGCAATTTAAACAGAAACTGTTCTATAAAATTTGGGAAACAACAGACACACATTAAGCAAGCAAAAAATGCTGAGTGCTTACTTTTTATTGTTGTTTTTTTTTTTTTCTTTAACTTTTTGTTCGCTCCAGCCAACAAATTACTTCATAATGAAACTGACAACTGGCACCACTAGTCTATCGCATAAAGTAACTGAAATATTAACATGTAAAAAAGTGGAAATAAAGAATTTACCAGTACCAAAAACAGTTTTAAACAAACACGGATCAAACAGACCAATTTTCTGTTTGCAAAAAATTGCAGTTGGCACTGCCCACAAAACCAAAAGCCTAAATAATTCATTTCATTTTCCCTTGCTTTGGCCATGCAAGGCATCAAACAACTTTACATTCAATTTATATGTACAGTTGTTAATTCAGATCCCGCAAAATGACAGCATGAGATATCTCATGTATTTGCTCATTATTGTTATTGATCAAATGAAATATTTAACATCACAATAACATTAAGTTGTTTACTGGCTTTGCTTGTGAAATTCCTCTTGGAAGCCATCTTTTCAACAAGAATCTCACTGCAAGAAAGTCATATGTGTGAGATGAAAACCACAAACAAAATATATCCACATTTCACTACTGATTCTTTATATTTGCAAATCAAAGTAGAACAAAAAGTAATACATTATGGCAGAACAAAAGTGGTTATCACTTTTGAAAAACGGCAACCCTTGACAATTCAATTCAAGTGACATATTGCTACTATAAGGTTATAGTTCTGTTAAAAAGAGTTTTGTTAAAAGGGTGAAAGCAAATGGCTTTTCAAGAGTTCATCAATAAATAAATCCCATTCAAATGCCCAAGAACTGGATTTGTTCTTGACAAATTGCATTGCTGAAGTTCCAACACACATCCCGATATGCAGCAGTTTTTACTATTTTTTTATACATGATGCAAAAAAATTACATTTTTAATTCATTAATCTGGCATATTTCATGTCAGCAAACACAATGGTTTGAATCACTTCAGTCACTGGAAACATGCCTGAGATGTCGTAAAACTATTTGAGCTGTCTATACAAATTTCACCAACCCTCAAACCAAATATACTTCTCTTTGCTACCTTTAAACCACCATCTGGCTCAATAAGAAGCACCCAAAACTTATCTGTAATATAATGACAAAGATAAAAGGAAATGCTTCCCTCCAAAAAAACCTGCAAAATTTTGCTCAAGGACCCAGAACATTACAATATTTCCTGTGAAAGAAGCACTGACAGGGACTCTAAAGCCATGTCTATTAGTACAAATGTACACAAATTTGCACACGATCAAAAACTACATTTGAAATTTTGAAACTTTCTGAAGACAAGTGGCTGTCAAATTTATATCTCATACCAGAGCAGATTCACAGGGAGTTGTACATTCTTTTGTTTTGTCAAATGACAGAAATAATAAACTGCTTTGTTACATTGTCACATCGATAAAAGCATGTAATAATCATTATAAGTCATATGTGATTCAAAACACAAATGAGGCAGCGTTAAATAGGAAATTAAAAGTTTGTAGCAGAAACTGACAAAAGGTTATTTTGGCCGCTTTATATCTAGACTGCCAGTGCCATTCATATTGACTGGTCCTCGGACTTTGTGAAGCAAAGAAAACGCAACATTCTCACTAGCAGACAAAATAATCACAATTTGCACTAATATGTAAACTCAATAACTATATAAAATCTGAAGTCTTGTCATATTTCTTATATGTCAATGAATAATGAATGACAGTTAGACACTGATGGAAGTTAACATTGTGAGAGTATGTTCTAAAATGAACAGTGCATGTTGCATCAATTTTCACAGTTCTAACATTCTAGAGAAAAAAAAAAATGCTGACAGAAATGAGATAAGGAAAATCTTCCATACTTGGGTCTTTATTGCAAGGAAATAAACTAGTTCTCCTGTGCCTGCATCGCACAAGAGAAAGTAAAACAAAAAGAGAAGGATGAATGGTACACTGTTGGGAAGATGACAAAAACTAGTATAAAGAGAACCAAAAAATGTTTGAATGGTACATAGGAAATACAGAAAATATGACATAACATCAGGGAGAAGATATTGTCTTATGATGTACATGTCTTGCTGGGATATCACACAATATTAAAGAATTGGTATCAACAATACATAGGTTTACAAGTCATATCAACATGTTTTATCCACCTTGAATGATGTCATTGATGAAATGAATAAAATTAGGTTTTCAAAAGTTAAGAGACTCCCATGACAAGGAGGAATATGGGCTGTGATGTCTAAGACTTTAAAGATGTGATGCACAAAACAAATCCAAAGAGATTTTCAAAGTTTAGTGATTCCTTTAAGCAGAAAGTGTTAAGGGCATTTGATGTCTGAGAAACCCTCAAACTTTCCTGTTAAAATATATTGTTTGCCTGCTATGGATGCATTCTGACTACTGCACTATGATACCAGATTTTCACACTGTCTTATATGAAATGAGAGAAACAACATATCGCCCACAACCTATGGTCTGTCCTGCTTTTTTTTGTCTCCTCTGCAAATAAAATATTACACATTACACACCATTCCGCAAATGAAACTCCTTTGAAGTGCTTTTACTTACAGAAAATTCATTATTTTGGGCTTTTCAATACAAGTAATAATCACTTTATGGTCTATGAAATTCAGATTCAACTATAAGCACCATGGTGTATAAACAAGATATTTTGTTATCTAGTCATGAGTTAATGCAACTGGAATGATGAAAGGAGAATAAAAAGCTGTTGTCAGATTTTCAATTTGTTAAAAATTCTATGTATACCAAGAAACTGTACCCATCAGGAGAAGAAAATCAGTCAAGTTTTTATTTTACATAAAATAAGATTTTTATATAATTAAAAAACTGAAAGTTGACTTATTCCAATAGATATTAAACTTTTTTTGTAAACTATATACATGTCCACACACACAAAAAAATGAAAGGAATAATGGCCAGGTGTAAATTTAAATCAGCTTTTCCCACAGATGAGATGTGCAGAGAAGTATCCTTTTACATAACATTGTGAACCAATCCTTTGTCTTGTTTTATATTATGTAAGAATACAATGTTGACTGTTATTTGAAATGACACATCATGATAAAGAACATTTGTCAGTATTATATTTCACATGAGGGAATATACAAAAAGCATGAAGAACAAATTCTCACATAATGTAACTGCACTCTATGCAGCAGTGGATCAAAAAATGTCCAAAACCAGTGACTTTCCCAGCAACAAGAACTGCATGTATACAGATTGCACATTTAAAAATTAGTACAAGTTTGCTGGGTTTTTTTGTTTGCTTTTGTATTTGTTTTTTCACAAGTAATTAGTAAATGCATCTCATTACACTGCATGACTTTATTTCTTTCAGAGATCTAATTTCACAGTTGTAAATCTCAAGTTTGTTGGATTTCCATAAATTTTTTGGTTCAACTTGAACCTTCATCAGGCTGTCAGTCAGCCCAGGTCTTTGTCTCCCAGAATGAATGTTTAAAAAAAAAAAGAAAGAGAGAGAGAGAGAGAGAGAGAGAGGAAAGAGTAGAAACAAAAAAAACATAATACAAAAAAAGATGGAGGAAGGAAGATTGCTATCATTGTACAATAAGGGAGATCTCAACAGTGCTACTTCAAGCAGTAGGGATATCTGTAATGCTAGGTTATTTTGCAAGTAACAGACATTTCATGTATTCTGGGCCATGACTTTGTGGGAAGGCACATCACAAACCCACGTCCGAGGGATGACAAAATCCAACAGGTTTTCCTGAAAAGAGAAGGTACATGTATAATGATGGCTGGTAAAATTTCGATGAGAATTTACCTAGCAAACAAAATATTTTTAATGTACCAGTACATAAACTATTTTATTTCTTATAGATTTCAATGATGGAAGGACAGTTTATATACCTACAAAATTATACTTTTTGCATCAATGATGGAGGTACAGTTGATATATACACTCACACAGTCATACTTTTACTCATATGGATATCATCAGTGATGGAAAGACTCATTCTATATTACAAAAATCATACATGTATCGTATTCACTACTGATTTCATCAATGATGGAAAGACTATTTCCATATTACAAAAATCATACATATATTGTATTCACTACTGATTTCATCAATGATGGAAAGACTGTTTCCAAATTTCAAAAACCATACATATCTTATATTCACTATTGATTTCATCAATGACAAAAAGGCAATTATATGTGTGTTTATAAAATTCATGTTTCATTTGTTATGAATTTTATCACTGAAGAAAAGACAAGTCATATAATTTTACACCTCATGGCACTGCATACAACTTTCAACAGTATTCTATGTCTGCCCTCCTTGAAATTCCCTACTGAAAACCCTGAATCAACAGGGCCCAAACTGATAGTCAGTAATTCAAATTTCTGTCCCATCCCTATTCAAATCATCACTTATCCCCCCCCCCCTCCCATTCAAATCATACACGACAATTATATTTTCCATTTCCTTAGATTGCCACTGTTCTTGTTTATCTTTACAAAATATGAGCAATTCACTAATCTATTATCTACATACTGTGCTTGCTGGGCAGTTCTGGCGGGCATAAAACTCCATGCTGTACAGGCACATCAGCATCCCATTGCCAATAAACAAAGCCACCCACATAAAGACATTCCAGCTGCGATTCGAGCCTTTGTCCGTCAGAAAGATAAAGCCAACTGGAAAGAAAGATGAGCTACTTATTAAACAGGACAGAAATAAATATAGACGATGCCAGAACAAAATGTTATTTGACATGATGCTTTCTTAGCTGTTCAAAACAGAACAAACACATTTTCAATAAAATCCGAAAAAAAACAAAAATTAAAAACAAAAAAACAAAAAAAAAAAGAAAAGAAAACCCACTATGATTTATTAGAAAATACCAATATCTATTAATCCCTTCAAATACAGCTAGCAATATCTTAAGGTTCAGTCATACTTAGCAAAAAACACATTGCTTTCTTTAGTTACCCATTTAATTATTATCCAGATAACCAAAGTGCAATGCACAGTATGTCAAAAAAACTCAAGAAGGCGATATATTTATGGCCCTAGAAATATCAAACATCCTCTGACTGCCATGAAGTGTTGCAAGTTAACTCGCTGAACCCTACAGCCCGGTACACCAGGAATATTTTCCGGTGTCAAATTCCCCACAGCCTGGTAGACCGGGCTGACCCAGTCCTATGCAGCCGCTGATCAGAGTGGCATAATAAAGTAGAATACTGGCACTGAAGGTAATAAAAACATTTGTATAATATCTCTTTCAATTGTCTTGGCCATATATTCAATAGTGTTTGTGTTATTGCCATTTGAATGGAGTAATATTAGAAATGTGTGTTTTCGGCCCAAGGGGCCAGGGACAGGGGTTTTTCAGGTACTAGTGACCAGGGTTCAAAGAGTTAACATGGCTGGGCTGTGCCAATCGCCATAACTGATTTCTGAAGACATACTTGTACATTCTGTAATACGTCTTTCAACCTCTTTAGTCCTAGTGGAGGTTATCTCGATCATACTTGTAGGGCACAGTGAAAGACAACAATAAAATTAGGCCTGGCTTGCCTCTGCCAGGGTATGGAATGGCCAGACTGTCATCATACTGCTATAAACAGCATGAGGACTGAGAACAAGAGAGATCTATGACTGCTGCCTGTTGTTGCATTGCATATCAATGACATTTGTCATGGGAATTATGATGAAGATATGTGGTGCAAGATTTGCACATCATGATGTGCATCCGAGTTTCTTTCTTATGAGCAAACAAAGTGTGAAAATATTTATTTTGCCTTTTTGGCTTAGACAGTCATTTCTTGAACATGAAAACAAAAAAAAACAACAAAGTCATCATAAAAACCCTTAACACTCTAGCAGTTCCTTGGTATTATTAAGATAGAAAAAAAAAAAAGGTGGGCAGATGGGGGAGTAAAAACTCACATCCTGCTCCAGCAAACATGACGAAGAGAACTGGATAGAAGAACTTGAAGGTGACAGTCAGGATGTATTCGTGGAAAACGGCAGATATGAGAAACACACAGGCCATGGCACCAGCTCGATTTCCTGTGCCTATCAACTGTAGAAAAAAAGGGCAAAACTTTATCATTAATGACTATTTGAGAGGCTATACAAGTTGTAGGCAACAGTAAACAATTAAACTATACACATCTATACAAGCCAAAACTGCTGTATTTTGAATAAGAATGCTGTTATATTTAAGGCATGTATCTCGTAAAGCTTTTATTCTAAAAATGTTACTTGGTCTGACATTTCCCCACTATAAATAGAAACTAATGGTAAGCTCTAAAATGCTTGAGGGTTTCACAAATTTTAAAGATAGCTTATAAAGAGGATACACTAAAAACTGTTAGGTTCTAATATTCCCCCAAAATAGCAAAACTTAGCTGTGAGCTTCAAAATGCTATAGGATCAAGAGGACTACTGAATGATTCATATTGATAAAATACTTATATCAGTACCACTCTATGATGATGGGGTTAGTTACACTCATGCCAAAATATATAATTTATGTCTCAACATATTCTTGATCCTAAGAGATGTCAGGTAATGTAAATTTAAAAAAAAAAAAAAAAAGAAAGAAAGAAAGAAAAGAAATCTGGGTTGTTTTTTTTCAGTATCTCAGAAGTGGCGAACATGAACCATGCCATCACCAAAGAACGGTGTCGATATTCTGACTGTTAGAAAGGCAGACAGCGTGCAGCACATACATGGCAAATATCCCTGTAAATGTAGGTGTACA
>JBCEWB010642937.1:0-17673 GCA_039654565.1 Peronia peronii
CTCAGCAAAAATTGGCAACTTCTAAAAGCTGAGATAATCCTACTTTCTTTGGATTGAAAGGCTTAAGAAAAACAAAACAAAAACAACAAATGTACTGTAAACTCTGGAAGTGAAGTAGAGACTTCTCAATCTGGCATCCATGATTCCACAACAAAAGCTCGCTTAACCACCTCAGTACTAACCACTTCAGGACTAACAACAGTACAATTCCCTATGTAGTATAAAACAACTACACAATGAAAATCTGTTGAACATAAAATTTATTCTGTAACATAAATGTAATACAAAACCCATCAGGAATGTCACAAAGGCGGAAAGTTATCCTCCTATCTTAGTGTAGTAAATATTATTGTAAATAGAACATTCATTATATTTTGACGTGTCAAGCAGCATGAGATTCTACTTCTACAGAAATATACTCATATGATAATGATATGGAATGTTAGTAACAAAAATATGGAATGCGAAAAGTTTCTGAAAAGATCTGACATTAAAGTAAAAATATATGAAAATTACACTGTGACAAACGACAGTTTATTGATATGTCTTGAAACAAACATTGTACTTCACCAGATAGTAAAAATATACAATTCACGAGAAAAAATTTAAAATAACACAAAAATGAGATGAGAGAAACAGTACATATAGTTGTACCTTAACGTAAACCAGTCTGACCTGGCATCCTCAGACCAATTAATATTATAAGCCCACCACGGTAATCACAATATATGCAAGTTTTTTATTCTGACTCACTCAAGCAGACGCATGTTGTGCTAATGCAAAATGAGCACAGAAAAAGTTCATGAAATAAATGTACTTGAAAGAGTTTGACCATCAAAGGACATAAATTCAATTTTTTCATTTTGAGAAAAACATGATTTTTGTTTAAATGTCTTTTGCTAGACATAAAAAATGTTAATTATTTTATTATCATTGGACACTTGTTGCATTTTGTGTCAGGTCATATTTATTGTAACATCCAGAAAGATATTTTTATCATGCACCTGAATTCAAAATTTAAAAAAATGATGTTTATCACACATGTTACGGTCACACTCTTAGATTCATGTACTGTAGATGTTTTGAACAAGAAGTCCAACTTGAGAAAAGTTGAGATTACAGAGGCAGAGTGACAAACAACAAATCAAGGCCATATGCATACGGCATAAAGAATGCTAATTTCTTGAATGCTTCGTAATAAATGTTGCACGGAGGCAACCAATTAAAGTCAAATGAACATGACAGAAACAATTCTATCTATCTTTATCCACTTGCTAAAAATTTGATCAATCAAATATTTCTATCAATTTACCATTTTATACCCTGCATTGAAATAGCAGGCTTTATTTCCTATGCATTTCAATCATTATTTAAAAGTGCTATTTTTTGTCTTTTTGGCTTTAGCCCGAAAGAAAAACTTAATATTAATGGACTGAATCACACTGTTACAGAGAGATGAAAGAATTAATAAATGCACTAAGAATGAGGAATATGGAACGATGTTGTAACGTGGCACAGATGGCTTTATTTAGAATTCCATGCCTAACTAAGTAGGTCTCCTGATTGGGAAGGTGAAATGGTGTAGAACCAGACATCAGGGAGGAGTTTTGAAGAAACCATTGGTATGTACTGAAAGTTAAATATCTTCAAATAAGTAACAAAGTTCACGCCCAATTCTGAAAGTACTGGTAACCGTCGGCAAATAACTGAGGAAGGACTCGGATTAAATCTAGACATTTATTCTGAGTTTTAAAAAAAGTGTCCGAATACGTTTATCATTTTGTGTATCTCATTACATGTTAAAACAGAAATATATTACATGTATGTCCTATCACATATCTTAACTAAGGACAATGTATATGTTAAATCTTTATTTATCACAAAATGTGGACCACAATGTGTCATCAGTATCCCTTTCTTTCATATTTTCTCCTTTTAAAAAGTAATATAAATGGAATTTCATGTATAAATAAATTCTATTGAAGAATGCTCGTCATATGATTATTTTATAATCACTAGTTGAGGTACTCCAGTTTACCTGCTGTGAAAATTGGCAGACAAATACTACCCTTCAATATTAAAGTTATGATGTGGAAGCTCTAACACCAAAGATTATACAAGTCAAGGCACTTTACTTTTGCTCTCAGTCTAACCTCACCAAGTCATGTAACATATAATATCCATCTACATGTACATTTTAAGCTTACACACTAACTCATTTCTAATAAAACAGGAGATATCAATCAATATTACATGCATCAATATTATCAACTCCTGTGATCTTTTTTTCTTCTTTTCTTTTTTTTGATGCAAAGAAAGACAAGAAAAATGTAGTCCTGAAAAAAAAGTCTCCAAAGTGTTTCTCTTCAATTTCCTGCAACATGCAAAGAGCACAAAAATTTGGACTTACAATGAAGCAAATATGACGTCAGAGATGAAATGCAAATTATGCATGCAGCATCACATAACTGGAAACACTGATATAAACTTTAACGAGACATACAGTTTTGAAAGAAATCATAAACTGTGATGCCTGGACATACAAGTAGAAGACATCAGCCCCCTGATGTTGGACATGCATGATACACAACACTGCATAAATGTCTATTTTGGCCACTGTCTATTCTGGCACCTACTTCCTATTTTTCCTCATCTCTTAGTAGCTAGGATTAGATTTGGGTTAGCTGCACTAGATGTTCCTTCCAGCAGTGAATAATTTCTTAATCTTCACCATGTAGAGGCCTAAATTGAGGGGGAGGGGGGGGGGTTGTCTATTCTGACATCTTGCTTGTTTGTTTGGGACTCAACAGTGCATCAACATGATTACGTTTATATTGCGTCCAGCATCGTTGAACTCTGGCATCTACTCTTTGAGTAGCCTGAATAGAGCCAGCCTAATTCAATATTATGTATGTGAAAACTTTGAGCTGACATTTCACCTGGCTACATGAGAAATATATTGTATTTTAAGTGAGCAGTTTGTGGGCTCTTGTCCTGAAGTAGCCACACCTACAACAAGTGAAAGACTACATGTACAGTGTGATTCAAAAGGACTACGCCATAATCATTACGCATTTATTCAGTTCTAAAGCATCGTAATGGACTGAATCAATACTCCAAAAACATCATCATGCGATATTTCAAAAAAGGAAAAACACTAGAAAACTCTAGCTTGGACACATGTGGTGTACAAACCTTCAAGTTTTTATGTCATGTTTTACAAGTGCTCAATGCTGAGGAGTCACCATTTTGAGTGTCAATAAAAACGTAATCTTCCCACAATTCAATGGCGCCGGAAGAATTATGTAACCACAGCAGTGAAATTGACACCCACTCAAACTTGGATAACTCCTCTATCAAATGACCCACTGAATCAGTCCATTACAATGCTTTAGAACTGAATAAATGCATAATGATATCTTTACGTGCTGAGGAAATCCAAAGTGGTGTGCCACTATGACACATATTACACAGAAAATGCTTATTTTAACATTGTTAAAAACTGGAATGATTCTGCCAGTACCAGGACATCAGGACATGATAACATAATGAGGAAATATGGGAATGTTGAAGTTAAATGAAGTAAAATTGGCCAAAAAAAAAAAGAACTGAAGGCATACATAAGTACACAGGCAACATTCCTGATGGAAAATGTGCATGTAAGAGCTCTTACTGCTTATAAATGAAACTATAGATATACATGTAGTCATATTGTCAGCATTGTCCTGTCTGGTGCTTGGTAAGTGAATAGACATATACAATACATGACACGTTGATAACGCTATTTAAAATTCTTGTTCGGTTCATTACAATACAATAACCATCCTGATACTTGAATTATCAGGACAGTGTTCTACAGAATTATTATAAAAATTATGGCCCACTTGGGTTCATGCATGATGTTGGACGAATGACTAAGGGGCAATTTTTTTCAACCAGCTAAATTACTTCCCTCTACCAAGCACAAGAGGTATACACAGCACAAATATTGCAAAGAACGAAAAAAAAAAAAAAGCATTGTGTTCCTGTTACTTGAAATGTATGAAGCAAAAAATTATTAAAAAATGATAAAAAAAAAAAAAATTATTTATATTATAAAAAGTGTCTTTTTCTTTCTGTGGATTGCTTGTCTTATACCTCCTGTACTTCGCAAACAAAATAATTTGATGATAGTCAAGATAGCTTATTATTTTTTTCCTTTTTTACACTGAGCATGCATAAATACATGTACATGTAACTTGTAAGTAAATGTATTCGTAACACTCTCAGGTCAGCAACAATGAAAAATATCTAATCAGAGACACTTGAGATTTTTTCTATTTGAACTACATTTATGGGTGTTTTTTATGCCAACAAGAATGGCAGAAATTAAGAGAGTGCACCAACTCGCATGCAGGCCAACACATAAGTCTGATAATTTGATCCTAGTATTTAAAATTTCTCTTAAATATAAGAACTGTCTAAACTCACATAGCTACTCATACAAAAAATATTTCAGAGTTGTTGAAGGACATATTATAACATAAATTATTTTTTTAAAATCTGTTTATAAGTTAATGTTTATGCACATAGAAGTGAATAACATACATATATATGGAATTTTACAACATACATGTTTATTGTGGGCTATTCAAATAAATTATTCGTTGTGATTTTTTTAATTTCCTCATTAAGGAATGACACTCAGTCTCACTGATGGATGAGCACATTTTGGTGAGTTGATGATAATGGCATCAGTTTGGATTCTTAGCTTTTCCAAAGGTGCTTATGTCTAGGCTGCCTACAGGTGCTGACTCTGGACCATTTGAGATGCAACACAATGGAATCAGGCTCTCGTCAAATTTTGAGCATATGGAGTTATTGATATCACTATGAAGATCATTCATTTCCCTTTCTGTATATGAAAAATTTTGGTTCCACCTTAAGTAGAAGTTGAGATATTGGCAATTAAAAACAATAGGGGTGGCCTGTTGCTGCAGCTGAATTTAGTGAGAAAATGGCTGGTTATTTTATTAAACCTACGTCATGCCACTAAATTACAATTTTTTGGGGGTTTTACTCAATCTATTTCAACAAGTTTAATTCTGAAATGCATTTCTAGATTGACATATAGAAAGGGTTCTGTTGAGAAAAAAAAAACTGCGTTAAAAATTTATTTACTATTGAAAAACACATGATTTCTCCGTGTTGGCTCAGTTTGACGAACACCTGATTTCATCGTGTCACGTCTAATTTCTATCTGATGGCATAGGCTTTAACTTAAGATAAATACATGTCCATGCATACTGGACACATGTGTAACCAGATCACATGTAAAGCCAAGAGGCCTTCTCTAGAACACTGATATGTATGTATACCAGAAGTAACAAAAAAAAACTATAATCAGATCTTTGCCACAGATCAAGTTAAAAACATGACTAAATACAGACCTCTGTTCTTAGTTTTATTACCATATAGAGAATATTATAAAATTAGAATGTCACATCAAAGGTCTAACTCAATGCCTGTATTAAAGATCAATTGGAGATTACACAAAGACCTTCAAAGATGTGCCAGATAATTTAAATCCGTACTTCTGAATGAAGAAATGGAAGGCAAGTTCGGGCATGATAATCATTGATACTGCTATAAAAGGTTGATGCTAAATAAATGGAGAAAATGTTACAACAAAAGAGGAAAGAAAATTAATCACAACTGATGTCACTTAGCATCTGCTTGATTTTTCTTCCCAGAGATCAGTTTTAATTTTTACTGTTTTTGTGATGCAGAAGAAAAAAACATATTTCAAGAGGAAAAATCAGACAAAATACAAACATGTATTAATATTATGTCATGCTGATAAGCATCTGTAGTGGCTGATATGAAATTTATATATATATTTAGTCATTGACAAGGCAGTGGCTGATTACTTTTGAAATGCAAAGAGAAATAAAATTTCTTTGGTTAGATTTTCCATGAGATTTATCTTAGATTGGCACAGGCACAGACAAAAGATCAAGCCCTTTGAAAGAAAATGTAGTGTAACATCAAAATGTCTTTCACGTCCTCCAATCCAACCGCTGAGTTCATGAAATCTTTTCTGATTATCTAACATAAAATTTATTCACAATCAATAACAAGGAGTTTTCAGCCCGAATACATCACAACACAATTACAATGATCAGCAAACCAGAATAGGTCAATGTAAAAATCACTTGTGCTTACTCAAACATGCTATTACTAAGCAACAAAAAAAAAAAGCTGTTGCTTCCCATACAATACACAGATTTTGTTGACCATTTCATTTGAGCAAAGCAGATTGGGATGAAGTCTGCCCTCCTCTGCAAAAATGTCATATATGCAGGAAATCAAATTTTGCAGGTGGACCAAACAAAAAAAAAAACCCTGTCAATCTGTTACTTGGTGAAAACCTATTCGTATATGAAAAAAAATGAAAACATCCTTATTTTTCAAGAAACAGACATGAGACCAAGAGCATGAGATGCAACTACAATCAGGAATTCGCATCTGACAAAAACCAAATTTGATGTAAACATGCATACGAGACATTCTGTCAAAAAAGGGCAGAAGTGCAGACCAAAAAAAAAAAGAAGAAAAAAAAAAGAAAACCAAAGTTTTAAAACATTTCTGATGCATTGTCTCCTTTAACAGCTCAAGAATCACATTTTATTTGCTACTAGAGCATGTATCCCACAGTTGCGTAGGAGTGACCTTTCACCTCTATCAACATTCAACTCCAAGCAGTAATGGAGAGACTGGCATATCAAGGACACCACTTATGAAATTTCACAGTTAATCGGATGAAAGTCAGTTTGGTATATCCAGATAAGGAAGAAATATTTCATACATTTTAGATAAAAATATAACAATAATTTTTTTTTTTTTCACAACCAATTCTACAGCTATACTGGAATGTGCAAAAAGTTGATATATGAGATACGACACGATGAAATCAGGCTCTCATCAAATTTTGAGCATATGGATTTAAGCTTATTCATTTCCCTTTCTGTGCGTGAAAAAATCTTTGTTCTACCTTAAGTAGAAGTCAAGATGTTGGCAATGAAAGGTGATGGCGGGTGACCTATTGCTGCAGCTGAATTTACTGTTAGCCCATGCTAACTTTTACTCAATCTATTTCAGTAAATTTAACTCTGAAATGCACTTTCACATTGATATAGAAAGGTTCTGTGAAGAAAAAAAAATTGCCTTAAAAGTTTGCTCACTGTTGCAAAACACATGATTTCTCCGGTTGCCTCAGTTTGATGAGTGCCTGATTTCATCGTGTCCCATCTCATATCCTGTGAAATCCAGAATATATATGCATTCGAAGGCAAGTCACAGCACTGAAATGTATGTACAATGTGTTTTTGAGATTCAAATAAGCCAAAGCATTCAGTATTCAGTCAAACCTCTTTACACTCAAACATTCATTTTCAATATCCAATATTTCAGTCTGGTCTTTGTCACTAAACACAAAGATGAGAAATAAAAGAATACTTGTGTATATAATAAAATGTTAAAAATCCACACAACAAACACATAACTATTACCTAAATCATTTTACGGATTTCTATTATCCATATGGATAAATGTTACATATTCTGTGATCTCAATCCTTCAAAGCAACAGAAAAATGGGGGAAAAAAAAAAGATGTCCATGTAGGCAAAGTATTTTATGTTTCTTCCTTGTAGTGGAAATATTTGATGTTTCTTCCTTTATATCTTAATTGCTTCATTTGAGTCATTAAAAATAGATCTTGGATATAAAAAGCATTACACATAAAAAGCAAGATTGTTTGTAATAATCGATGTCATTGACTGCAGCAGCCAGCATACCATATCCAGTGATGCTGACACACGACAGATGACACTGATTTGAAACCAATAATTTCAATGCTTACTCATCTTTTCCATCTGTAAGTGTATACAAGATGGTCATAAAGCCCAAGGACTTGAATAACCAGCAAAAAATGAGCCGAATGGACAAATCTTTATCTCTAATAAAAAAATTTTAAAAATTAACAAGTTTCAACAGCCGAAATAACGGAAGTATCAGGAATTGCAAACTAATTTTTAAAATATGCCCTAACAGATTTGTTCCAACGAAGCCCATGGGGTTTTGCTTATGAATATGAACTATTCAAAGATGCAACCAGTAGTGTGCCCCAGAAAACACATGACGTTAGTGTCCTGGAACATTTCAGCCACCCTGAAATTTTATAGCCCAACGTTACAAAAAGGCACTATTACTGCAACTGCTCATAAATTCATATGAATTTGAAAAAAAAAAAACAACAGAGAAATTGAGCACAATAATTTATGGCTCTTCATGTTTGGTTATTATAATTATAAAAGAATTAGACAAACAAATTCACATTCAGAACATATAATCTTGACAGCATATTTACAGAATATTCACATGCAAAATTAAGTCTCAAACGCCATATTATTTAAAACAGTTCTTAATTCTTTGATGACAAAATTTTAAAAATAAGCTTAACAAAACTTCCATATGACTAATCCTATGAACATGAAAATAGGATGCATTTCTATAGGTCTGAATTAGCCACATCTCTATAGAGTATGAAATTTCACCTTGAAATCAGTACATATTTATAAACAAATTTTTGAGCTTTGAAAACACTTAAATCTCCGTCAAAAATGACGAACCTTGCTGATCCTTACAGCTTGAAGGTGATTTACTGCAATGCAATGATGATTTTGAGGATTTATAATTTGCACAGAATGTTGGCTAAACTTCAGGTACCAACTAAAAATGTAAAATAATCATCAAAAATAGGGATTTGCACAAGATCTTTCTTGCTTTAACTGTGCACAATTTTTGATGTCTTATATAATATCAAATTAGTTGTTAACAAATACTAACTTTTTCTAGATACTTCTTTGCAAATTTCACTTTTTTCATTGACATTAGTTTATACCCAAACATTTAGTTATTATGATTTAAATTAATTATATTACACTTTTACATATGAAGTAAAATATAACCGACTTCACTGAAAGATCATCAGTGTTCACTCTATCAAATTATTAAATGACATTAACAAAAATCATGGCGAAAACTGAGATAAGACATTTGATAATAATCATAAAAATTCCTGGTTACGAACAGGCTCATTTGTGAACTTGTATCCATGGATAAAAATGAATACTAGTTCACAAACTTTGTTCATACATTCATTGTTATGACAATCATTCCAGAAAAAAACTGTGAGAAGAGTGTCTACGTTGAGCTATTCACGAGCTATTCACGTTGAGCTGTTGTTATCCAGCTGTAATGTCGCTGCCCCGCTTTTTGGCTGCTGGATGTCATATGCTGGATTATTATAACCTGCATTTTCGTACTCCACATCTGTTGATGACTCGCCTGGTGTAGGATTACTGTAAGGACCCTCATTAGGAGGTGCTCCCTCCTCTTGTAGGCGGCCGTAGTTGATGTCGTCCATGCCCTCAATCTGAAAAAAAAAAAAAAAACACACACCAAGGTCACAGCTTTATGAATACCTTGAATGACCTTGAGTGCCATTTATGTTTTTTAGTGAAATAAATTAGGAAATAACATGTACTACTAACAGATCATATTGATACACATGTAGTGCTTAGTCCCAAAAGAACAGGTTCGAAGCACTTCAGCTATAGAGATTATTATCCAGATAGACATGATGGAGAAACCCATGTAAATGTTCAACTTCCTCGGCAGTGTACAAGGTCACTGCACTCAAATCTTTTTCAAGTCTAACAATAATCTGCTCTGTCTGTAGTCACATACTGGGATCTATTTTAATCAGATAAGGTTGACACAGTTGTACTAAGTAAGCCCAATGTCAAGCTGTGGGTATATGTGTGAACACTGTTGACTTCATAATCTTCCCAGTTGGCCAGAATTCACACCGAGTGACTCTTCGTCACAGACTGACTGACTACCAGATTTTCTCTTCTGATTGTATTAATCACATCACTGCTAACAACGGTACAAAGTATGTCTCAAAAAGTGATCTGGTATACATGAGAAGTCATATGTGTTACGTCCACATATGTGCTACGTCCACGGTCAACCCACCATGAATCATCCCCTTTTTTCCCTTGATCTGTTGTTCTAATCCTTAACTAGCATTTCACATCTACACACAGAATCATCTGACTGATGCCGCAAGCCAATAATTGGCGGATGAACTAACAGTGAGAGCCCAAATCAGGCGATTAAGCTTCTTGTTCATGTCACAATTAATAACACTGAGTAACAGTTCACGATTCCGATTGCCTATGAGAAAGTGGAGGACATGTGCCTTTAGGCTCACATACAGTGGGCCAGGGTTCGGGTGGAAATTAGCAGTGGATGGAGCGGGGGAAACTGACTGTATCACTGATGCTTTACACAGGACTGCACAGTTGGCATGACAGTGAAGCGGTCAATTGATTGTACTGACATTTCTGACAATGAACTCTAGAAGAAACTGATAACCTTTGACCTGCCTCAGTACTGTATCTAAGAGAACAAGCCTGTTGAGGTCTGCATGTAGTACAATTTTAGTGAAAGTTTAAGAACAAAATTTATTCTTAGTTATGACAAAAGCCAATGTCAGAAGTGTAATTCAGATCTGGTTAACAATTACATGACAGCCATTTTTGATCTCTGGAAGATTAAATAGCTTGGACCATGCAGTCAGCCAAGAAAATGTTATATGTACACAATAATGAAGACTGAGCAACACCACTTCTCACAAAAAGGCAGAGAAGAAGGAACAAAGAAAGAAAGAAAGAAAGAAAAAAGAAAAGGAAGAAAAAAGCAAAAAGCAAAGAAAAAAGAATTCTAAGCTTCAGCCATTATTCTGGATTAACAGTTCTCTTGCAATTCCTCTCTCTCTCTCATGGAATGCATGCATGAGTGCACACCAGGGAGCTTATACTATTATACTGGAGGGCGGATTGATTACATCATGCGTGCCAAATGTGGAGCCATGGCCATGAGGGCAAGAAATCCATTTAATGTTAAGACTTAACACTGTTGTTGTTATGTTACCATGTGCAAAACTAAACGAAACTCACGTATAGCAATACTAAATCTAACCCCATGGCCATGGTGCCTGTATTGGCACGCTAGATACATTGTGTTTTATTAAGGCGACATCATGAGTCCACACTCCAGTACAAATAGTATAAGCTCCTAGGTGCACACGCACATACAGAGAGAAGGAGGGAGAGACAGAGAGAGAGAGAGAAAGGGAGAGCACTGTTCCTTACCTTGACGTGGCCTGGTATGCCATAGCCTGGATTCTCAAACTTCACTGCCTCACTTCTCCCTGAGCTGGACACTCGACCTCTGCAAAACCCAACAAATTATGAGAACCGTTGTTGTGCCATAGAACTTTTCTTAAACAGTGAAACACAGAATGTCCACCAGGAACCAGCTCTGTACATAATATAAGCAAACAGCAAACAGGCACAATTAAACAATATGGTGATACTGATGGAAATCTCACAAATACTAAAATATCAAGTTTCTGGTGGATTTTGTCAAGGCATTCAAAGAATGTCAGTTTGGATCCCTGCAGCTGATCTAGCACGTCTCGGGCCCAGAGCAAATGAGCTGGAAGTTGCACTGGGTGATTTCAAGTTACAGCCATTTTTGACCATTTTTTACTATTTTCTCATTATAATACACAATTTTTCTTTTTTCAGGTTAAAAAGGTTAAATTGTCCTTTTGTGAAAACAAAAAAAATTTTAGTATCTTAGTTGGAAAGTAGTTAAAAATGATTGAAAACGGCCGTGGATCTTTATCGCCCGGCGTGACTTCTGATTCATTTGCCCTGGTCACAAGACATATATATATGTAAACAGAATATATTTATTCTTTTCCACTAAATAAATCAAGAACTGCTTCACAAAGACAGCTGCTGGATTTCATCTTTATTTTGTTCATTTTCGTGTTTGAAATTGTGAATGGTGAATGTGAGACCTAAGTATTAGATGAGCATGTCCACAACAGAAGGCACTGTGCAACAGTTTACAACTGTCAAAACACTGAGATCCTCCACAAGAACATCACAACACAAATAAAGAAACGAGTGATTAAAAATAACAACACCTAAAGAAAGGATGACTTTGTGGCAGGTAAAACTGAAAGTAAAGTTTTCAATCAATTATGAAAATAAAGTTTTCAGTCATAGCAGACACTTTGTTGACATCAAAAACTAGAACAGCCTTCACAGATTCGTGGCAGCAGACCTAAGAAAAAAATGACTGGTGCTTGAATAGAACAACAGTCAGACCTTGTAGATCTGGCTAGTTTTCTGATTTTTTTTTTTAACCCTTTGAACCCTAACTTCCTGGTCATAGAGAATCCTTTCCTCTGAGCTCCCAAACCAAAAATTCAAAAGTGCACATACACTCAGCAAATGGGCAGAAACTAAAAAAAAAAAATAAATTCCGACTCGTACAATGGGGGCCGCCATTACTAGGCTTACCTCAGACCTAGTAGTACGTGTAACATCAGTTGTCTTACTTTATTTTCATATATGGACTGTGGGTCTGAGATAAACAGGGGCACACCAAAATATCGGTGTCTTGGGGAGCAATCATTTACAGTGCACACCGATATATCGATGTCTCGGGTTCAAAGAGCTAAGACCAATTCACAGCGTTCAGGCTTCTGCAAAATAAATTGGAAAGCAACATGAACAACAACAGCAGCAGCGACAACAACACCAACGATAGCAGCATACACAACCCACAACATATCCTGTCAATACAACAAGATGGCTCCCTTTCCAGTTCAGCATCATGGGACATCTCAAAAACGATAATATGATTCATGCCTGCGAGCTCTTAAGGCCTAGGTGCATGGTGGCGTGATGTCACTAAATATCCTGGATGACAACAAGAACAACAGTAACAACAACAACACTACAACAATAATCAGAGAAGTATAACTTTGTAAAGAGTGAAACTTACCGATAGATGAAGAATAGGACCAGGAAGATGATAGCTAGCAGTGCAATAATAGCCACAGTGACGCCCACTCCAATAGCAACTGTGTTGCTGCTTTTACCACCTTCTGGATGGACATAACAAAAAGAGAATGATAAAAGATAAAAACATGAACATGTAATGAAACAGGACAACGTCGCCACCGTTTGTGTCCGCATATGGAAAACATTTAAGTAATCGCAGCTTGAATGAAAAAAACTGTTTTACCATTTTAGCTTCATGCTATGGTGATAATAAATCATTATGTGATTACATGTTTGTGTGGTCTATAACATGTGGCAATCTGGAAAAAAGATATGATTGTCGGAAATTCCATCTCTTAAAATCATAAACGTGAAATTAGAACTTACATTAATGATGTAGTGCTTAAATTAAAAAAAAATATCAGTTATTCTTTTTTTTTCAAATGAATTTTTAAAGAATGCCACCTCAGGAAAGTTAATTTCGTGAAAAAACATGCTCTAAGTTTCAGAAACAAATTTCAATGAATTTCAGAGAGAAATGAATGATATACCATGTTTAACAAACATATCTTTATTAAATTTTCTCTCTCTTTTTGTCCTGAACCAGATTTGATAGTTATTTAAAGAAAAAATGCATTGCAATATAATTTAACATGGTTAAACAGGACTACAACTAGATGAAGTGGCTGAGCAAAGTCGGCTGAAAAGGCTCTTGTTTTGGAGTTTATTTGACGTAATTATGTCAGAAAATAGCTTTAAAAACATATGAAGAGGCAAAATTAGATTAGTAGACATGGATTCAAAGATTAAAAGCTAAGAATATGCTGGGTGTTTTATGTGAGAAAATAATTTTAGGGTATCTGTGTTGATTGAAAATGGGCCTGCATTTTCTAATGCAGGCCAATTTTCCTTAAGGGCTAAAATTACGGACAAAACTACACTTAGGATGAAACAAAAAGCTGCTTTAATATGTCCAATGATTTTTTCTTACCCTTTTTCTCAGGAGGTTTCACGACTTCAGGCTCTTCTACACCTGAGGATGAAATGGACATATGAGATAGTAATTCTCTCATCTATGTTTTGCTACTTGGACAGCACTGTAAGCAGCAATGGATTTCTGGATGCTGAGATAATGCTGTACACCTCAAATGCCAGTTTACTTTTGGCAGACTCTCTCTGAAATAGTTGCAAGACCACTATGCACAAACATCACCGTGTATAGGGCTGTGAAGTGAGCAGTTTTCTATACTACTATGACACTTGAAATTTGCACTGGCAACACATTCAACAGCTCAAGTAATTCCACCAGTGATGATGCTTAAGTGAGATCTGCAACTTCTAATGGTAAGATATATTATCCAACCTACAGGTTCTGAAAAAGTGTAGCATAACCAGTACTGAGTCTATGTTGTCCATATGGAAGACAGCAGAATTCCAAAGATGCTCTACAGACAACTGAAAGAAGGACATCATCACCAATGAAGACATCTCAAGAAGTGCAAGGACACTTTAAGGGCCAGCCTTTGGTTCTGTAAACACTGTCATTGCTTCCTTTATTTACGTTACATTCTGTAATACGTCTTTCAACCTCCTAGTGGAGATTATCTCGACGGTTTTTTGTTTAAAACAAACAAACAAACAAACAGAAAGCAAATCATGTTTTTCCTTAAAAAAAAAAAATAATAATTTTTTTGGGTCACTCGTGGGTGCCTTGCTATTGTTGTTTTATTGCTTCCTGGCTAGAAAAACACTGTGGAAACAATAGTGTACTCAGGGCACACAGACATTCAAGCCCAATAAAGCAATCTCCAATCAGAAAAAGAGGGATCAGAGAAGATATGACTCATCCCTGCAGGTCTGCATCTCATGAAGCATCTGTGACTGACGTTGGCCCTCAGCAGCTGGCCTTCACTCCCATGTGACAACTCATATTGTTGGCAAAATGACCTGCCTACATTCTTATCCATCAGAAACAACAAGTGAATCCAACGACTGAATCCATCTATCTGCTGCACTGTGACACATACTGGAACAAAAACACATGATAAAGATGTACATGGGGGACATACAGTCATTATATAAAATCCTCTGTCCATTCTGTTTTCCCATGTTCACAAATCTCCATACACCAGTCTCAGATGTTATACATGGATGTGACACACAGCTCAGAATAATATTATGCTTTTCTGTGATATACTTTCAGTTTGTGAAAAACATGATGAATGTTTGCATTCCTCTACGTATCCACAACAGAGGAAAATAGCGTGTCTTGTCCCAAGATTATTTCTGGAAGCAGCAAAGATGTAAAGAGACAGTAGTTGGTAGACATCAGGAGAGATGCTAGACCAGACATTAAGGTTTTGAGCCATTTGAGACAAGAGGCAAAGTTCTCAGCCCATTCTCTTGAGGTCTTTGAACCTCCACAGGCGGTTATCTTGACATAAAAGTTTAAGTGGCCTATCAAAGACTATCCTCCAAGGGACAGTGAAAGGGTGGAAGAAGAAGAGACAGGCAGAGAAAGAAATGGACAGACAACATTGCTAGTGGACAGAGAAGAGCTTTGCCATAACTCAAGCCCTTGCCCATGACTGTCAGAGATGGAGTCAGCTAGTGCAGTGTTCAGCAATGCAGTGTCCCCATGATCCCAGAATGGGTTAAGGGACTTGTGAATCGTGAAAGTTTAAGAAGTAATCTTAATGATCATTGAAGCTAACTGAAAGTAGTGAATTCTCATGTTTATCTAGATATCGATCCATACACCCATTCTGTGCCAGCCATTTTGTTCAAGCACCACAGTAGCAGGATTCAAGTATGGCGATGTCTCAAATCACACCCTGCCGAAGGCAGTTGTACACTTAGTACACTCTTTTTGTACACACTTTAGTACAGACTGCTATATTAGTAAACTTTCTGATCATGAAATTGGTCAGTGTAAAAATGAGTAATAATTGCAGCTTCAGAAACATGCCACTGAAGTAAGTAATACTTTAATAATGCTGATGGCATTAACAGAAACTGTATCTGGGGAGGTATCAATACAATAGGTCAACATCTGGTATAAAATGCTCAAATCGAGCAAATCTGATTACCTATTTTATCCATTTTGTTTCAAAACACATACTTTTATATTAAAAAGTTATGAATTTTGTGACTTGTCTCGGCCCAATATTGCCCACATGGGATGTCTCACTCACCTGACTTGAATGTGACAGAATTTGAATTCATACTGTCGGATGCGGATTCCCCTCCTTCTGCCTTCACATAAAATGTGTAGTCTGTGTTTGGTTGGAGTCCTGTTACTCGGTAAAACTTTGTAGTGATGCCAGTTACCTAAAGCAAAAAAAAAAAAAACAGCAATAAACAATGAGTTAAAGTAATGTAAAATGTTCAGCCTCCGATCTGTTCCTAAATATAAAAAATGTCATCCGTTTAAAATGACTGGAGACATGTAGGTACTATATAAACAGATTATAATTGGTTTCAGATAACAAATAACAAATCAGATCACACACAGAGTTTAACATACCAGTGCGGTTTGCTTTTGACCAGTCCTATTATTCCATTCATCAGACACCAGGGTGTTAAACAAACAGTGTAGAGAAAGGATAAAAAAAAACTTGCGCCCTTCACCTGAAACCTTCAGATTGGAAAATTCCAGGAAATGCATGATCTAAGGAAAATGTTTTCTTCGTATCGTTACAACTTTATGAAATTAAAAGATCAGTGTTTCAAATTACAAAAAGTAAAGTGATTTTTTTTTTGTCTTTCACACCGTTTGTTCCACAACTCTGGTGCCCGCCAAAGGGAAGTAATAGGGCTAGTCAAAAACAATCCCCACTACTAAGACTTACAGTTTTGCTATTGGGCCTGTTCAATTCCCTGTAGGACACTGTGTATCCTGCATACTGGCTGTCGTTGTCCATGTCCCAGGTAAGTACAACATCTGCAGAATTGGCCACTTTCTCTGCCCTTAAATTGTACGGTACTGAAAAGTTGAAAAATTGTCATTTTCACCATTCACAATCTAAGCACAAATATTCTTCCCGACATCAATGCCATGATTTTGGAGGATTCTTGCACACATTTTATAATCAATTAAAACAATGCACAAGAAGTGGACATTTCTCGTATTTAAGAGAAAACAGAAATAAGTATTGCATGTATTTCTCATGGATGAGAGTAATTCTCATGTAATATCGCTAGAATGAAGCAAAAAACTTTACCTATGTCTGTAGATGAGTACATTTCATAATTATTTATACTTTTCTTGACAAGAATTCCTCTTTTATGCATATGCACGCTGGCTTTGTTGATAAGAGAGAAAGAAATTGTACTTGAAAGATCTGCTCAGCAGGTTATGATGTAAATAGGCTTTCTGAGAAATGGTTCCTTCTCCTTTCTTTAACAATCCAAGTTCCCTTCACCTTGTTAAGACAAGGATAGGGTTAGGTAGGAGGGGGAATGACGATCAGGAATGGGGAGGGGCGGGGGGGGGGCCCAATTCCTCTGGGAAACCCTTACAAAACAAACTTTACATGCCTGATGAAGAAATTTTGTTCACAACTTGTAGAAATCAACTATATGCCCAGAAAGTATCAATCATATCAACGGTAACAGTTGCAAAAAAAGCAAGTCCAAAATTAGGTCATGGTCTATTTTTGTCTTGAAAGGTCCTCCGGAACACCCACTACGTTCTCCCTT
>JBCEWB010643048.1:5598-17673 GCA_039654565.1 Peronia peronii
CCACATTCCTACTAGTGCTATGGCTGATACGTCCAAAGCAAGGTAAACGGCCCCCAACCCCTGGCGTTGCTCTACCAATTCTGGGACATCTCTACTTGCTCAAGCCCAACCCTATGGAGCAGATCAAGGAATGGCGAAAGAGGTAGATTGTGTGCCAACCAGTTGGGTGGAATGGGATTTAGGGAATCGAAGTGTACATATGAGGGAATAGGTGGGGGAAGGTAAGAAGATAGGAGGAAGAGTAACTTGAGAAGGCTGCATATAGTTCAAAATTTTCTGTGTCCTGTGATTGTCAAGAATAGAATCGCCAGCAGTTTGAAAATATTCATGTCACATACTTTGCAGCCAGATATAAAATTGTAACATTTCAGTAGTTGCATGGCTTTCACCAGCTTACACAGATCACTAGTCTCAACACAGGAAAGATAGCGGTAATTATTGATGGCCTACTGGAGCATTGTGTCTTCTATATAAAAAAATAATAACTGAAGTGGTCAGATCTACAAGTTTGACGTCTCTACATTTTCAGGACCGACATGCATTTATAATGATAGGATGCTTATGCTAACTGACCTAAAACAATCTTTGTTGCCCTGTTCTCAAGTGGAAATTGGTGCTTGAAAAAAGGTATAGGTACTCGCAAACTGAGAGATAAATATTTATTTGTTTATAAATAAGCACTCAAATGTAACTGGCGATTTTAATAATATCGTAATGCTTTATTTGTCCAGATTGGGTGATGTATTCGCCTTGAATATGGGCGGTCAACGAGTGATTGTACTGAATGGATACCATGCTGTGCACGAAGCTCTTGTCAAGCGTCATGAATGTTTTTTGGGAAGACCTGACAACTTTCTCAACCGAGACATGTGGCATTATCAAGGCATCATGGCACTGGAAGGTAACCCATGGAAAAATCACAGGGCCTTCTTACACACTGTGTTGCGGTCTCTAGGTCTTGGTAAAAATATCATGGCACGGCAAATCAGCAAGGAAGTTGACGTTCTTCTAAAGGCCTTGGCGGAATCGAACGGAGAACCAAAAGACTTTTCTTACACAATACAGGCTTGCGCCTGCAATGTTGTTTGTGGGGTAACTTTGTCTCTACACTTTGATTCTAACGACCCGGAGTTTGTAGAGCTGATGGATATGATGCGCCAGTTGTTCCAGAATTTAGGTTCGTCCGCTATACTCCAGTTCTTTCCAAGTTTAAAATATTTGCCGGGCGATCCCTTCAATCACAAAAAGTTGCACGATGCCTTCGCAAGAATGCGAGCAAAACTAGAGGAGTGGATTGCCAAATCCAGGCAGAATTTCAGAAACTCCAGTGATGAGCCGTACGAAAATGTGACTCAAGCATTTCTGGATCAGATAGACAAAGATAAGGCCGCAAATAAAAAATCAGCAACAATCGATGAAGAAAATATGCTTGCATCCTTATGGGGATTGTTCAATGCAGGCACAGAAACTTCGTCAACGACCATCTTGTGTGCTTGTCTGTATATGATTAATTTCCCGATAATGCAAGACAGACTTTACCGGGAGATTGAAGAGAACATTGGCCACGAGCGGTTGCCCAGTCTCAACGATAGACCAAAGCTGAAATATTTGAACGCATTCATAATGGAGACATTGAGATTCACGAGCATTGTACCCATGACAGCAGATCGCATGGCAACAAAGGACACAAAAGTCCATGGCTATGATATAAGTCCAGGGGAAAATATTCTGGTCGTAATTGATTCTCTTCTGTGGGATGAATCGGCATGGAGTGACCCTGAAATATTCAGACCAGAACGCTTTCTTGAGAACAATGATATCAAGACCTACAAGGAATATTTGCCATTTTTGATCGGACGTCGCAATTGTCTGGGAGAAGCGCTGGCAGTAGCCGAGATCTTTCTGACTTTGGCTGCACTGATCCAGAAATTTGAGTTAGTACCTGAGAGCCCGGCCGAGAAACCTCCGATAGAGTTTATAATTGGATTTACCAGAAGTCCAAAGCGATTTAAAATGAGAGCTGTACCGAGAACAACAGAACATTAACCCTTCATGCGAAAATGGCCTCAGCTGGCCTTTGGCGCTTTCGATCAGTCATTAGCAATGGACAAACAATTCGACGAGTGAAGAAAGGAATAAGCCCAGCTCAGTTATTTCCTACATCTATTTTTTTGTCTTGAAAAAATAAGAATAAACTGAAAAATAGCAAGTGGAGGCGAGGATCGTTCATAACTGAATTTCATTTGCAAACGAATTTCACTTGAATGGGAAGACTTCCTTGCTATCAATTATTTATCCAATCCTCGAGAACCGGATGGATAGCAGAATGAAGTAGATCGTTATAGTTTGTAGTATATGCCTATATATTTTTTATCTTACTATTCTGAGTAAAGTTCTCAAACTGTCAACATAATGACTTGAGGTTTCTCTTCTTTAATGTTTTCATTGAGGGTTTAGCTGTCAAAGAGATTATTATTATTATTATTATTATCATCATTCTTCTTCTTATTATTATTACTATTATAGGCATCTTAATGTCAGTAATATGTCATATTGCTTTTCAAGTGAATAGGCGGAAAAATTAAAAGGCTTGTCAAGTTAAATATGTCTGTTTATTATATTTGTTTATATATTCACTAATGCTCTTCATTTTTTCCCTCCTCTTTTCTTTCTTATGTCTTTCTCATCATCCTTTTCTTCTGATTTGTGTCTCTTGTCATCTCCGTATAGCTATGTATTACTATGTATAAGACATCATGCAGTTTGCTGCATAACATTGTCATTGCAGGATTCTAAACGACTAGCTCCGGATAGGAAACATTGTAAATACCAATTCTCAGCTCCAGAATGCTTATAACAGCCTTGCTTTTCAGTTGTTTTTTATCACTCACCTGTAAAATATTACAGAAACTGAGTTAGCCTTTAGAATTCTGTAGTGACATATAGAACAACAAAAATTCGTATTTCTGTCATACTGTTATTGTATATTATATTATTGTGTGATTCTAATAAATTTTGGTGCAAGATTCATGGTATGATTTTTTGGACTATCTCCCTTTATTCATAAAACAAAATTTGTCTTCTACGTAACGATGAAAAAAAAAAGTGTGCATTAATTGAACAAATAAATAAATAAATAAATGAACAAAAACACTGACTGTGATGCATAAATATGTAATTATTATGCAAATTGACTCATTTGTGGAAATTCTGACCACTTTCTGATGTCTGTAACAATACAATAGATGTGTACCGTAGAACAGTGAAGGAATCCAGAGGCCTAGACATTGTTGCATCGGAATCTCTACATGCACTGGCTTCATTGTGATTTATATGTGTAAGCAAACTATAATATTTCTACTATGTGGTAGATATTTTTACGTAATTGAGAGTAAAATCAAGAAATAAAAGTGAATTAAACAAACGGAATACCGGTGCATACAGAATGATAAATAACAAGAACGTGACAACAATGACAAACAGAACACACATAGCGATAAATAACAAAGAAAGGGGCAACAATAACAAGAGAAGACACACATAACGATAAATAACAAAGAAAGTGACAACAGTAACAAACAGAACACAGCAAACACATGTCTGGGCACAAAAATGAAACAAGTCTGAAACAAACAGAAAAGAGATCAAAATGTTTAAAAAGAAACGACACAGGCCAAAAACCAACATCATAATGAAACACATGAGAATTTTATTAATAATTATTGATATTATGATGGCAACACAGTGGATGAAATGGCTCGAACTCATGCTCATATTTTTTTGTGTGTGAAATTTTCTAGAAAATGTGAAAAGGGGTAAAACTTTAAACAGGTAATTTGCTTGGTAGGACTATACAAAACAAGTAAACAAAAACATTTTTTTTTTTACTTTTCTTCTCCAGTTTCTCTCCTCTCCTCTCTTCTCCTGAACTCTCTCTCTCTCTCTGTTCTCTCCTCTCTTTCTCTCTCTCTGTCTCGCATTCTGTCTTTTCTCTCTCTCTCTTTCTCTCGCCCTCGTTTGTTTTCTCATGTTACTGTATTTACATTGACAAAGCAATACGATCAATAAACTTGCTACTTTTCACCTCAGCATGAGCAATAATATACTCATGAGGTTTACGTAAAAGACAATGTTATAACCTATTTGTGGGACAGTATTACTCTTAATTACAACATGCCAAACTCTCTTTTTCAAATTGGAATAAAACTGACATAAAAACATTACCATTAATAACTAATAAATATTACAGCTTAGATAACATTAGTTATTCAATGGCAATAGTCATTAATAATTATTAATAATAAATTCTTGATCGTAACCTTGGTCACTGGACGTCGATTACAGGAAAAAAAAAAAAGAAAACCAGATAAAAGAAACAGCAACAAATAAACAAACACACAAAAATCAACAAGAACAACAAAAGCAAAAGAAAACAAAACAGTTTAAAAAAAAAGAACAAAACAAAAAATAAAACAAAACAAACAACAAAAACAAAAACAAACAACAAAAACAAAAACAAAACAATAAACTTTACAGTTTAAAACTTTTGAAAGAAGTTCGAAAGCCTCTCATTTACAATTTAACATGACCGGACCATTTTTGCATGCAATTATTGCACTTCTTTTTCCAAATAATATGCTTCTAAATATTACTGCCCACCTTGTTCTTTTGAATATGAGTTATATAACCGAAAAATGAAATTTATCATATTATATTGATTATGAAACATAAGCCCACCAATCACAAAGCGAATCCGACTATATTTAGACTGTTATGTTAACGAACGGTCGTTTAAAACTGAAATAAAAAATTAATTAAAAAATCAGTGTCAACTTTGAATTTTCATTATTTATTCTGCGTCTGGATGGCATGATAAGATAAGCCGTTCGGGTCAGTTTGCGAGGGTAAATCATTTTTTAATATTGCTTTCGATATTCATACTTGACTTTATTCTGTAGTGGGATCACATACTAGGTTCATGAGACATTGAGAGAAATCGAATGTTTCATGTTAGTATATTAAATTTCATTGTTTATTCTAAAACGGACTCAAGTAAGCATATTGTCAATACGAAAGACGAATTATTACTGGTTTTTTTTTTTTGTTCTTCATTCTCAATAGACCTTTGACAGATCGAGGATTTCCGTATCGTCTAATGTACTCCGGAAAATATGACCCCGTTTTTTGATGAGGAACACCGCAGCAATGGCAATGAGGACGACTCCTACAACTGAACACACGGCGATCACAGCAATTTTTCCACTTTCACTCAGTCCATCATCAGAACTACCCCGGCTGCCGCTGCTGACACCTCGTGGGGATGTAGGTGTTGATGGTGATGATAAAGTTGATGTCGATTGTTGGGATGGTGATACAGGATGTGATTCTGTAGTCTCGTCCTTGCCATGTGCTGTCACTGGTGACTGGGCGTTGGTAGTTGTGGGTTTTGATCCAGGTGTTTTTGTGGATGGTGTTATCGTAGAAATCAGAGAAGTGGTATTAAGTGGCGCTGTTGATGTTGGAGAACTAGGTGAAGTGATGGTGGTTAGTGGCATTGCTGTAGTTGTTGTTGCTGTTGTTGTTGAAGTTGTTGTTGTTGATGGAGAGGGTGCTGCTGTTTTTGGTGCTACAGTTGTCGATGCGGTTTTGGCTGTTAGTCTTGTAGTTGTTGTCAGTGGTGTAGTTGACTTTGTATTTGCGGCTGTAACGGTTGTAATTGCTACCGTTGTTGTTGTCTTTGGTGTGGCTGTTACGGTTGGTGTGGTAGTGCTTGATGTCGTTGGTGTTGTGGTAACGACTGGTATGTCTGTTGTTGTTTGTGTCGTTGCTGTGGGCCTCATTGTTGTAATTTTGGTAAGCCTAGTTGTTGTCATTGTTGGTGGCTTTGTTGTTGTAGCTAATGGTTGGCCGGTTGTAGAGGTTGATGTTGTTGTTGTTGTTGGCCTGGTTGGTGTGATAGATGATATGCCAGTGATATGCGAGGCTGTGGTAGTTGTTGGTGTGCTTATGGCCGATGTGCTGGGTCCCTGGGATTGGGTAGTTGTTGGGCATGTCTTTGTCGATCTTGTGACTTTCAAATAATCTATGGCTACAGTGTCAATAGGAGAAGTTTTCTCACTTTCGATGGCCAGCTGAAGAGAGAAAGAAAAACAAAACAACTTCATTTTCCTGCTTTTCTGTATCCAACAGCGAACTATTCACTTGGGTCAAGAAAAATGTTACCAATTTAGAAGAAAAAAAAACTGATTATTTTTTATTCTAACTTTGTAACTGTCTGCAGTCTAACAAATGGAGTGATTATCAAACTGAAAGTTTTGTTATAGACTTCTAATTTTCACCATCGCATATGGGACAATTTCATATACCAAGCTAAGAGTAAACTTTGACACTGTGTTCTCAAACTTGATATATGAATCAAATTTCCTTGAATACGGTATATTCATTTAAAATATTAGGATTAGCCTCATTTTATGTGACGATGGGAAAAGGGCTTTAAATTTATCTTGTTTCTATCTTTCCCACAAGTTTGGCAAGACAAAGATATTTCATCCTTTCATTCGCATAATGGTAGAACAGAAATGGCTTATAATCATTGATTTAGTCTAGATGCAGGATCGTAAATATAACTTCCAGTGTGAAAAATAACAAAACAAAGCAGTATAAAATGAAACTTAATGATCAAAGAGAATTATGAAAAAGCCTGTAAAGACGCCTCTTTGAGATTCAGAGAAGTTTCCAACTTGGTGTATAATTAATTTTAAAACACTTTTCGTCTACTTGTTGTTGTTAAATCCAACTCGCTCACTGTGTCTATTGTGTCTGTCAAATGTGAATATATCTGTCACTTTTATTATGTGGATAAGATGGGGTAATCTGGTAGATGAAAATATTGCATAAAATCTGTTCCTCACAAAGCGAAGATTCCATGACTCGGGCAGACATATGGAAGGAATACTGTAGGGCTTCCACTCTCCGCTAGTGGTGACATTGGCTAACTCATCGATAAGTAAAGATCCGCCAGTGTTCCTCGAGGTAAAGTCTTCGCTTTGTTGGATGTAGACTCGAATGGTTTGTGGCGTTTGTCCACTTGTAGCATAATGGAATTCAATGCAGACTGCAGTGACATCGTTTGCAATGGCTCCACTGATGAGAGCTATAGCCTGTAGTGGTACACTGGTATCACTGACTGCCAGGTAGGTATAGCCTCCTGGGGAATTATGAGAACAAATCAAATGATTATGCACAGACTCTATTGATTCTGACTCGTGCTAAATAGGAAAAGCACTTGTTTTGACGTGTAAAATCATTAGTCTGCATCTGTCATATTATTATCATTAATATCAATGTTCATCTTAAAAACTGATAGTGGAATTTCCTTTTGCATTCGGGACATCTACCTATGGAAAACTGAGTTATTCACAGTTGGGAAAAAAAGTAACAGGTATGGATCAAGGCTTTCCGTATGCTATAATCTGTATTTTTTTTCTTTAGTGTAAGATGCTACTGGTTTTACATTCGAAACACTGACGTTCACTACAGAGACAGTTCGCAAATTAAAAAGGTGCTGACTGTATTGAAACATTGTATTAGGAATCAATGTAAATCGATTAAACTGGGACTTCTTTCCCACAAACGAACTTTACAAATATTAAGATCTAACGAAGAAACAATCACTGATTAGCTGTCCAGAGGGTGCTAGAGAAAAAGGTCATTTAAATGAACTTACCAGTTGTACCTGAAGGCCTGTTACCCGGGTCCCAGTCATATGGGATGGGTCCATGAGTTCCGTTATATCTCACCCATTTCAGGCCACTGCTATTAGAAAAGCTCTCATAGTTACAGTGGGACCTGTCAAAATTACAGGATGGTGTGCCGGTAAAATTGCTGGTACAGATGGCAGCTTCTATTGTGGTCGGTGTTGTCGTTGATGTGATAGTGGATGCGCTGGTCACTGGGGACTGGGTGGTGGCGGTGCAAGGTTTTGTGGATCGTGTGACTTTCAAATAATCTATGGCCACAGTGTCGATAGGAGAACGTTTCTCACTCTCGATAGCCAGCTGGAAAAAAAAATAACAAAATTTAATTTTAATTTAGTCTACTTCCTTCATGGCCAGTGATAAGCCTTTTGCGATGAAGTCTGACAAAAGAGTAAAGCATTCAAAAGGTTTCTGTTGACATATGATGAATAGAAAGCAAAGAAAATAGAATTATGCTTATAATCTATATGTCAAGAGTACAGCTTCATTATATTTTTAGGAAACAAATATTCGAGTCATGATACCCCAGGAAATTCAAACCACAATGTAAAAGATCACATTATTCAATAGTCTAGATAGACAACTGGTCTTTAGAGAAATACTTGTTTTTTAAATTAAGTTTTTATCATTTTCAGTGTGAAGATATATCAGGCTATTTATCATTAACTGGACACAAGGATGGTACAGGGGTGATTCAGATCATTGGCTGAGAATGATTAGGGTGCGTGAAACAAGGGCATACCTGGAACAACACTGAGGATCAACGCAGAATAAGAAAGAGAAATGTATGATATTAATTTTAATTATACAATGGAAAGAATTGGATTTGCAAAGACTCCAGTCAGCGAGTTTTTTTTCTTTCTTTTACTCTATGATATAGATTATTGAATTACTTCAAGAGGTAGTCAATAACTTCAAATATAATTTTTAAAAAAAATCTTTGGATTTAGCGATTTCAGGTTATTGTTATACTATTATTATGCAGAAACAGTTGTTCTAAAAGGTAATTAAACAGTAATTAACATTTTACAGGCCGTTCTTAGTTCTTTTATATCGGATCTGGGAACGAGTGGATGGAATACGAAAGCCCTCTAAGAAACAATAATACGACTATTTCAGTGTAACGACATGATGTCGAGTATCACGATTAACATCCACACAGAGCGAAGTATTTTGAAAACGTTCACTCACAAAGCGAAGATTCCATGACTCGGGCAGACATAAGGAAGGAATGCTATAGGGCTTCCACTCTCCGCTAGTGCTGGTATTGGTTAATTCATCGATAAGTAAAGATCCGCCAGTGTTCCTCGAGGTAAAATCTTCGCTTTGTTGGATGTAGACTCGAATGGTTTGTGGCGTTTGTCCACTTGTAGCATAATGGAATTCAATGCAGACTGCAGTGACATCGTTTGCAATGGCTCCACTGATGAGAGCTTTAGCCTGTAGTGGTACACTGGTATCACTGACTGCCAGATAGGTATAGCCTCCAAGGGAATAGAGAGGATACTGTAATAAACTGAATGCAAGGATTCTCAAGCTCATGCCATGTTAATTTATAATGCATGGCTTAATTGTGCGTTACTATTTTAATCCACATTTTTGAAAATGAAAGCTGAATAAGTATACAATCACACCTCTTATACGAATGATGCCGTAATATAACGATATTTAAGACATCTATACCTTGTAGATCTTGCAATTTTGCTCCGGAAAACTGAACTCATGAAAGGCAAAACAAGACTTAAAGCAGAGTATTTTATAAAAATAAATCTCAATGTCGAACAAACTGACAAAAAGACAGGTTTTATTATCATCTGTCCGTGCTAATCACTGTTGAAGTAAACCGAGGAAGAGCAGGTAATTTCCTATAATCTGGATTATATTACGATCAAAATTTAATGCCAACGTAGGAACATCACTAAAACATTTGTGCTGTCTGGACTTATCAGTTTTGTAGAGAAAGAGTCACATAAAATTAATGAACTTACCAGTTGCACCTAGAAGCCTGTTGCCAGGGTTCCAGTCATATGGGATCGGTCCATGAGTTCCGTTATATCTCACCCATTTCAGGCCACTCCTATTGGAAAAGCTCTCGTAGTTACAGTGGGACTTGTCAAAATTACAGGATGATGTGCCGGTAAAATTGCTGGTGCAGAGAGTGTCTGGTGTTGTTTGATCGGGAGGAGTCACTGCAAGAGAAAGGTACGCATGATTTTGTGTTCTCTGACTTAGAGTACAAAATCTGTTCCAAGAGAAAAAAACAAGTGATACCGTGTGTTCAATTGGCATATTTGAAGGAGCATAATAAGTGGATTATTGTTTACCGTAATATGCCTTTTAAATGAGGCTTTCATTTCTCATGAAAAACATTTAGACCTTGTCCGAGGCCGGTTTTGCTTCAAATGCTCCGAATGAATAGGCAAATATTATTCAAGAGCTACTCTTTCCATCATTTAATATCCAAATGCCCTTAAATCCTTTCAAGATTTACTCTCTGACAGACAGTTGAATAAAATCATCCTTCAGATTCTATAGAAATAAATAGACATAAATGGGTCTGTTAAATTCATTTGTTATAGCACTGGTACTGAAATCGGTCACGAGAAAAGGAGGGCATACAGATGGACACTATCACTATAATGGTATTAGTTCCTTACGTGCATAGGAAATCATTCAGAATGGCGACTATTTTCCTCGTTTTCATGCTAAATAATATTTGGAAGGTTGTTTCTGTGCTTGTATTCCATGTTCAGCCGGAGGGCCCAAACAGAGTAGCTTCATATCTCCCTCACATTGTATAACTTTCTCAGTGAAAACCCAGAAAGTCTATCAAACCAATGATCCATTTTGACCTTCAGCGAAATTACTTCCCTTTGCTAAGTACAAGAGATATAACACAAGCATTGTAAAGAAGGAAAAAATCACTTTTTCGCTTGTTATGTGAAATATAAGAAACAGAAAATTCTGAAAAATTCACAGTATGATGAAAATGTTTTTTCCTATTGTAATACTTTTTTTCATATTTTTTTTATTTTTCAAATAACAAGAGAAAAGGTGATTTTTTCCTTCTTTGCAAAGCTTGCCCTACACCTCTTGTACTTGGCAAAGGGAAGTAACGTAGCTGGCTGAAAAAATGGCTTATTCAAATACTAGATGTGTGTCCGCTTTCCTTTCGCATCACTTTTATGTCACGATCCCCAATCATACACCGAGAATTGCCTCTCAGTATTGCAAAATTTCCTCCGTTTTGTTTTTACAGTGTGTTGAGCTCACAATTGACTGACTAATTTTGGCCGAGTTTTGCGTTTCCACACACAATGTTAGCCTACAACAAGGTCTATATGTTGAAATTATGAAAATGAAGTGAAAGAGAAATGAATTCACACCACCTGTACATTTATTTCACATTAGACCCAGAAATGAGAATATGAGGTAGACATGAAGCCACTCTCTTTAGGCCCTAAACAGTGACACCACTTGAAGTGTCCCTTTTCATTCACAGGTTTGAGGTGATTGATACATTCTCAGACATGCCACACTCGACCTCACACATCTGGGACAACGGGACTGTGAGCTGGGACTCGTAGGCGAGATTGTATAAAATATTTGTTACTTCCAGTCAAAAAACGACAAATTTTAATTTCTGAAGCAAAATATGAGCGACGAAGGTGGACATTATGAGAGATGCCTAACAGCACTTATTTAAGAGATGGATTTTCCTGTAAGGTTTTCATTTGATAGGGGAATTGAAAGAACGTAGAAAGCTGAAGTTGTAGGGATGAAGAAATACATCGATGGATATGTGCCTGGAGCGAAATAAACAGAACTGATAGACAAGCTTTGTTCAGTATTGTCCACTCAGAATCAAAAGACACCATAAATATTACAATCTCTACTGAAGGCATAGAAATATATCAAAATAAAGTGTTGTCACTTTCAGTCATTCTTAACTACAGCTTAATTTTTTCAACAGTCATGATACAATAATTTCAAATTTTGATCATACAATATATTTCTAAAATAAAATAAAATGAAATAAAATAAAATAAAATAAAATAAAATAAAATTCAGGGCGATCACAGACATGTTTGTTTTGCAGCAAAGGAACAGGCATCATCATCAAAGTTTACTGGATATGCCGATCTGAATGGACTGGAAGCTTACTAAAATTGCTGTAATAAGCGTTTTTAAGATATTATGTCAAACAATATGTTCACCAAAGTTTTATCAATTTCCATTGGAATTTGACGGAGGAGATAGATTTTAAAATCAGTCAATTTAGAGACGCCAAAATCCAATATGGCGGCGTTGCCATGGC
>JBCEWB010643158.1:0-17672 GCA_039654565.1 Peronia peronii
GGAGGGATTAAAGGGAGACATTAGTCAGTAAGGTGGTCCGATGTGGGCCTGCACTGTGTCACTCCGAAATTGATAGGACTTTACTAGTCCGCCGTGAGACGCACAGCCTTGTAGTACAGAGATGCTCAGAAATACATGACGTCACACTTTAATGGCGTAGCGAGCTGGCAAAAGAAAACGCAGAACCGCAAGCCGTCTTATTTTGCAAAATAAACACATTAACGGCGATGTTTTCGCAAAAATAACAGCGCTGACATGTTTTTGGCTACTAGAAGTTTATTATTTTACAACAAATAGTATAGGGTGTCTGTGACGTTGCACTATCCCTTTAAAGTTGCATTCTAGTAAGCCTATACCACATAAAACTGTGTAAATAAAATATGCAGCTAGGTAATATAAAAGAATATTAGTACAACAATAAAGTTAACGTTATATCTGTTTGAAATCAAGGAGTGTTTTTGTGGACACACTGTAAATTATATTGATAGTAACAGTCACACCCATGTAAGCCCAAAATTAGGTCGTTATACTTTTGTCTTAAAATATCCTTTGGAAACCTTCTTGCACCACACCTTTATTTAAATGGTTTGATGGTTGGGGGGGAGGGGGCGAAAGGGAGGGGAAGGGTTTAAGAATCCCCCCCCCCCCCCCCCCATACACTTGCACCAGTACAGGCATGATGATGATGCAAGAGGTTTTCCATGGGATATGTTAAGAGAAAAATATAACTTGACCTAATTTGGGATTCAGGTGGTTTGTGACTGTATTACCATCGATATATACACATCGCCTTGTGTGTGAAACTGAACGGCAAAACTCGTCTGAAATGTGTTCACTGCCACAGACTTGGTGAAGTGTAGTATTGCTATTTATTTTGCAGAGGAAAGACAGATCACTGGACACTTTATCTCAGTGGTTCCCAAAGTTTTTGCACTCGCACTCCCCTACCCAAAAGCTTGAAATCCATGCAAGCCCCTACTCTCAGCAGCTTATTTATATTTCATTTTCTGTGATGGAGAGGGAAAAAAAACATCTAACAAAAAATTATTCAAGAATCCCGTAATTATTTATTAGCAAACTAAATCACAACATTGATCCAACCTTAATTCACCAAAAAAAAAAAAAAAAAAATATCCTTAAAATAATATCAACATTGGTTTCAACAGCCTTCTAGTAAGATATGCGACCCTCCTGCCAAGGCTTCGCGACTCCTTTGGAGGTCACGACCCACTGGTTGGGAACCTCTGTTTTGGCTGGAGCCGAGCCTGAAACGGATCAGTGACAGATACGCTATGTTTGCACACTAAGTTCTGTACCATTTCCTTCCTTCTTAAATCCACTAAATCTAATAATGTGGGCCTATGTCATATCATACACAGCCTGCTGGGAAAAAATTTTCATTGTCATCCATTTTCTTGCTCTTCAGTTTCTGTGTGAAGTAATTCTGTTGTCCAAATCTATAGCAATAGTTAATTCATCCTGGTTTCTATGACATATAGTACAATCTTCTGTCATTATATTCTACATACATATACACCAGGCAATCCTTTTTCATCACACACTGTGTCAGACAATTCCTTGACAGCCCATATTGTTTGGCAGCCAATCCTCTTTCATCCCATTCTCTATGACAGACAATCTTCTTTATGTGCCACTTTATGTGACTAAATCCACCAGGCATTCTTCCTTTACTCCACATTCTAAGTTTGGCAATTTCTTTTGTCCCACACTGTACCATAGGCAATCTTCCATCGTTCCAGTCTATACAAATGTACACCAGCAATCCTCCCTTATCCCTACATTCTGTATCAAACAATTTTCTATCATTTCATACCATATCAGGCATTCGTAACATCCTAGATTCTACAGACCTGCCACTTTGTCAATCCCAAAAATCAGTATCTTAACTCTCAAAAATCTGAACTTCTTCAGTAATATTAATATCCTATTAGTTCAGAATACATGTAATAATAAAATAAATAAAAAGACTAGGACTAGACTTTCATCTAACTGGTCCAAACTCCAAGTCTACTGTAATGCCAAACCAACCCACCCTAAGGAATAAAAATACGTCAACCATCTAGATCTAGACTCTAGATCTATAAAGAAGCTGTTGGCGGTTCTACAAAGCATGCAAGTTGGGCTTGCCGCGAGAACCGAAAGCTTGCCTATTCCCGATGTTGATCTAGTTGGTACTAGATATAAATTTAGCTCTTTAACGGACGAGGCAGTAACTAATGTGAGTCAATGAGACGGTAGAGATTGCAAGACAAGAGCCGAGACCCGTGTTCACAAGGCCGACGCAAAGTAAACTTAATGTATCATCCGGCACTTCCGGCGAAACGAAATCGAGACAATTCAAATGTTGGCGAAACAAAAACAAAAAAATCGGAATACAGTGCAGGCAATCGGAAAAATCGGAAGGACAGGAATTTGTGGGGGAAAATCGGGATATTCCGATAAAATCGGAATAAATGGCAGGTCTGGATTCTATGACAGGCAATCTTCTGTTATTTTACTCTATACAAATATACATCAAGCAATCTTCACTTATCCCACTTTCTGTACCAGAATCAGGCAATTTTCGGTCATTCCCTACCATATCAGGCAATCCTCATACATCCCATATTCTACGACAGGCAGTCTTCTGTCACTCCGTGTGCAGCCAACTCAGCTAACACATTATCCAAGTAGTTTGGGTCTGGATAGCCATGGCCACTGTAATTGCCATGTAGTTCTGTCTTGTGATGGATTTCATTCCAGGTCACTGTGTTGGTTACTCCTGTGGTGTGTGAGGTTCCAATGGTGAACATAAGTCGGCGTTTAAAGGCTTCGATCAATAATTTCAAAACCTGTTCAGAGTGAATAGCAAAAAATAACAATAAGCAAAATAAGACAAATATCTTGGTGTTGGACAAAATTTGATACCTTAACACTGTCAGAGTACAAGAGATTTTTATTATTTCTTTCATTAAGCACATGGATAACTGAACTTTGATAAGCAAAGCATTCTATATAATGTCTCTCTTTTTTATGTTCTTCTTTTTCTATCAACAACATGAACATGAAGACCATATTATAAACCATAAACTGCCCCAAAATATCTCAACCAAAAAACAGTGATGTGAAGGAAAAAAAAAGGGGGGGGGGGGGGGGAAGAGGGAGAAGGTAATTAAATTTGTAAACCGGAGACTTCAAAGCTCCCAGGGCAATGTCTCTGTGATTTCCTTTCCTTATGCGAGATTCACCTTTCTGCCTTTATCACAGTCTGGAAAAAATCCCTGCCTGGGGAATCCATGGGTGCTGTACCTTTCACCAGGATCTGGATGCTCTGGGCCCTGAAGAAATATACAGTAACAGTTAATTATGAATAATTCTGGCCCAAATAAAAGAGCAGCTAGTTAACAAAATATTGTTCACAAAACAAAATACAATTCTACTATTTTTATTTTGAACACACATAGTATCAAATAGACAGGCCCCAAGAATCACTTTTTCTTTCTAAATAAAGTCAATCTCCAAAGCAGACATCATCTGTTTACTGTATTTTTTTAAATATATCTTAATCCTTTATAAATCCTTTGCATGCTTTTATGAACCTTTTCTACACTCTCAAATCCTTTCCACACACAAAACACACTTTTGTTTACTGTGTGTACATGTATTTTAGCACAAATATAATCTATATCAGACCACAGAAACCTGTGGTATAATGAATATCCCACAATATAAATCTACACATGGTATAGAGAAATTCCACGACATACTGAGATTGCGAAAGATCAACTATGAAATGCTGAGCGATTACCGCACTCTCTATCCTATATCTATATTATAAAATTGCAAGAAAACCCACAATAGGCTTATGGACTTGAAAACTGCTGAATGGATCCACCTGAAATTTGGCACACAGCATTGTTGCATATGGATCTGTGTTTCTATGTACATAAACCAAAAAAAGCCTATTATCTTTGACGTTATTCTACAAATGCGGTAATAATTGAGTAATAAACTCGCGAGGAGGCTTGGTCCGAATTGTACATTCGACAGTAGGCTATGATACATTCAAAACACATTTTCTTTGAGTAACATTCAGTTTAATCAACCAAAATACCAGCATCGAAGTGCGCATGCTTGCCATACGCTTTAAGTCACAGGGCTATATATTTTTAAAAATCTCCCACGGAGGCTGTGGGTTCTCTTCTAGTATACTATAAAATGCTAACATGTCATATACTTTGATCCAAGCAAGTTATAACAGCCTATTTGATGACCAAGAAAAATTACCTGTACACCCGGTGAAATGTGATATGAAACATGGATGGTGTTGTAATCCTCGTAGCCTGCCAATCGGACACCGTCTAGGATTTTCCAAGCCATGTGGCCTGGAGGACATATACCTGTCTTCTCTCCATAGATGGTTTTACAACTGGGACACTGGACACTGTCATCCTGTTCCAACAAAAAAAAAGTGTGAAATATAACACTGATCATATGAGCCAATGGGAAATCTGCACAGATTATTTGGATCAGGAAATTAAGAGGTAAACAGGAAAGCTCATATGCCTACAGATATTTGCAAAATTTCACAAGCTACTTTTCTAGTTCTTACCCACCCTTACCCCCAAAATGAGCAAAAAGTTTAATCCTGCTCTTACGCTGAGAAGTAATTTGTTGGGTTTACCTTGTGAACTGAGTTGTACATTTCCAGCAAACACAGTTTGTGAAACTTATGTCCACAGTGATTGAGTTTGATGGCATCATGGGCTTCAGGTTGTCCCTCCCCATAGGTGGAAGCCTCACTGAGCTTATCACAGCAAATGATGCAATCTTCCTTGTCCAAGTCATCATGCACACTCTCCATGTATCTGCCAAGCACTTCTGAGCCAGTCTTAGCTAAAGAGTAACAGAAAAGTAAATGACCAACTACTACTACTATGTGCTATAACATGTACTTATGAACAAGGTCTCTGCTAAAAGTATTCATGTGTTTGTATTAACTGGCTGAGTGAGGGAAACAAAATTACTCTTCTAAAACACATAAGAACATTTAGAATCAGAAGTGTCAAACTGTTTTCATGAAAAGGTCAGAAAATTTTATGTGATTGGTGCCGCAGTCTCTGATTTCACAATATCAATACATGAAAACCCATTTGCAAGTTTTCACTGGATACACGATTGGAAATGTATTGTAATTAATTAGAAAAAAACTGTTAAGAAATAATAAAAAAAAAAAAAAAAAAAAAACACACAAAAAAACCTGCCCTATGCAATTCTCTCATCATAAGTTTTTCCAATGGGAATGTGGCCACTCTGTCTAGATCTAGATGTGCCCGGGGACAACTCCCTTTTTCCATCAGTCTTTTCTCTGACCATGGCCATACAATTTGTTTGTACTCAGAATGCAAAATCTGACTTTTAATCAACAGCTTCCACATGATTGCTCAACTGATATTTTTTTTTTTTTTTGTGATAAGAGGAACTGAGCTTTGCAAATTTGTACTCTAAAATAAGTCACCCAACTCTAAGGCTAGCCCAGATCGCCCCATGTAACAAGCATGCTCAGAGTTACTATACTTTTTATTGGGGGGTGCTCTAAAACTTCACCAGTAGAACATCTCACATATTTTAAATGTTCCACTTTTTAAAAAGTCATTTCATAAGGTGTGTGACACTATGTCACTCTCGGCTGAAGACAGGTATGTGAATCTATAGGAATTAAAAAGTAAGTCTGTTCTCCCCGTCCTACTCTCTTTCCCCAGTGCAGACTTGAAGACATACATATATTTAAAATTTCCATCGACACAACAAGATCAGCCAGTACATGAAATAAAAAAAAAAATTGGCAGCTAGAAAAGGAGATGGTGAAAACAAAAAGTCCATTCTTCTTCTATTTAATGCAACACACAACTTATCAGCTCTGAGCAACACCTTGTCTGAGGCTTGTGCAGAAGACCATACTAATCTAGACACATAGTCAACATTACCGAGACATAACAAACTCCACAGTAAAATAAACAAAAAAAAAAACCAAACAAGCCAACAAAACAAAACACATGCTAAAAAAAAAAATTACACACACATACACACACACACAAAAATACCCATTGCGATTACTTTGTTCCGCTGATATTATTCAGAGAGCTGTCTCACATTTTAGGCTAAAAAACACAGACAAAATAAATATTTTAAAAAACAGACACAAAGAAACTTACGTTTTGATTTCTTTGTTTTGCCGATGACAATTTTGTTATTTGTAGGTAAGGATTCTTGTGGGGGTCTGTATGCTGAATTTGTAGATGACACATGGGACTGAGACTGTTGGTGAGCTGGAGGTGGCAATGAACTGGGAGGGCCAGTAACCATAGGCTGGGATATCACAGGCCCGAATTGAGGAATAGTTCCATAAGGTCCTAAAAGAGGCCAACAGAAGGCTTTTCATACAACAAAAACCTTTTTCATACAATTGCCAATATAAAATTCTGTGTTTGCTATGAGAAAAAGGCAAGAGAGCTTCTGTTAATTTTTTAACCCTTGATGTATCAGTAGGTACCACAAAAGTCAAGATAAGTTTGATGATCATGATGGGTGTCTGGCTTTGAAAACTGAATATTTTACAGGTTAGAATGCAATATACAATGAAACCCTTCACACACAACCATGAAAAATTATTCAACTGATATGTTTTATTCGATAAATTTTTAAGACCTATTGTTGAACAGATCAGTCTCTTTGTACTTTTGGCTTTAAAAGAGGCAAAAAGAAAATGACACTTAAGTAATTTCAGCTTTATGGGAAAAGGGACAATTTATTGTGGTCCTAACACTGTTACAATTTAACCTAAGAGCCACGAAACTTAATGCAACATGTTTGTCATGAGATGAGCAGAGGTTTTCTAAACATCTTGATCTGGCTTTATCTGGAGTCTAGCTTTTCTCAAATCAAAGAAGCCAAAAAAGAGTCTTAATTCAAACAAAGAAAAAAAAAAACAAAAAAAACCAAATGTATATAATCAGTACGAACACTGTCCATGGATCAAATGCTTTTATACAATGATATTGTATGCCTTACAGTGCAATTTTAAAAAATCAAAGCAAAAATAATACATAACAACATGAAATAAATTTCATGCTAGGATGTGCATGCAAATGATCTGGATTTATCCTGGTCAACAGTCCCACAATTTCAGGACGGATGTAAAATGTGTAAATAAGGAGATGAATAAATTTTGTACTAAAATCTGCTCCCTGGTAAGCTGAGGATATGGATTCACACTAAACATTAAAAAGAAAATCTGTAAAAAATGAGACAGAATCATGTGCAAATCTTAATAGTAAGAGTAAGGACAGATTGATGGCATTTTCAAAACACTTGTTTTTGTATAATAAAGGCTCTAAGTGCTTCAAAATCTACCAGAACCTGAAAGGCCCAACAGAAACACTAATAATATTCTCTCAAGTTTCTGGCAGCACACCAAGTGACTGCCTGTTAGTGCTCACATCCTTATCAATTAAACGATAGGTATCCCTGTCTATAATCAGGTACCCATTTTAACCTGAGTAAAATCAGGAATTTGTCACTCTCAAACTACAACAAAATCAAAGTCTATACTAGTATTTTAGCACAGGAACTCCTGATTGTGAGTAAGAGAACCTAATCACAAGGTCACTCCAACTGCTATAATAATCCAAGATACAGTCCCATTTGTGAGCCAGTACCACAAATCTCAATGCAAGTTGCAATTACCTGAATAAAAAAAAATCGATTCAAAGACAAAAAATCAGTAGTTTGGGTCATGTTTGAGTTTTGACAAAGATTTTGCCATATTTGTATACCATATATCAGGCTAAGTTTTTAAAAATATTGTTAGATCATTAAGGCAAGGGGGATCTCGTATGGATCTAGCAAAATCTGTCACAATAAACTGTAACGTGTCCACATTCCCTGAGATCTTGTTCGCTTTACACATACATACCATATTTCATGGATAAATGTTATCTCTAAACCCTTTGATTGGCAAAAAAGAGGTGATCCTCATGCTGATTGTAGAGAAACACATAACCAGTCTTTAAAGGTGATTTTCTCCCAATTTGACAGGGAGGATTAGATTTTTCCAGTATTGCATAACTTAGCAAAGGCTGAATAGGTTTAATGGAATGTAATATCAAATTAAAGATGAAACGCAGCACATTTTAGCAATGTATAAAAATAATAACCTTCAAAATGTGGCTTGCGTTGGGATTTGTGGTGCTGGCTTACTATATTTCAAACAATAAAAACAACAACAACAACAGAAAAAACAAAAGCTAAAAAAAAAAAATATAACAATAAAAAATAACAAAGTGGGTCATATCAGAAACATACCTGATGACTGAGACATCAGATTTGTGGCCATGAACATATTGCCAAGTGAGGGATAATACTGAGGTTGCATAGGTGTGGCAGCACTGAAAGGATGCATATGTTGGGGTAAGGAGGGCTGTTGCTGTTGCAGATGGTGAGATGGCTGAGAAGGCCCATACAATTGAGAATGCTGTAGATATGGCATGGATGTACTCTGGCTGCTGGAGGACTGAGATGCACTGCTGCTGCTGTTATTGGTTAGATGCTGCTGCACACGCCCTCTTGTTACAGGACCCTTGGGTGTATTCAAAATTTAAAATAAAATGAGACGCGACATGATGAAATCAGGTGCTCGTCAAATTGAGGTGACCGGAGATATCATGTGTTTTTCAACAGCGAACAAATTTTTAACGTAATTTTTTTTCTTCACAAAACCCTTTAATATTAATCTAACAATGCATTTCCGTTTTAAATTTGCTAAAATAAATTGAGTAAAGGCCCCAAAATTGTAATTTAGTGGGATGGGCTAACAAAGATGAATAAGGATTTACAAAAGTGATTGGCCATTTTCTCACTAAACTGAGCTGTAGCAACAGGTCACCCCCATCGTCTTTAATTGCCAATAGCTCGATTTCTACTTAAGGCAGAACAAAAATTTCTTCACACACAGAAAGGGAAATGGATAAGCTTAACTTTGGTACCGATAACTCCATATGCTAAAAATTTGACGAGAGCCTGATTTCATTGTGTTGCATCTCAAATGATAATAACAATAAAAAAAAAAGGGTGAATAAAAACAAACTTTAAAAAAAAAACGGAAAGAGAAAATAAGAAATGACAATAATTTTTGTGATAATACCGCTTACCAGTCAAGGTACTATTCTTGATTTAACACACACACAGACACAAAAAGGTTCCAATAATAATAATAACAATAATAATAATGGCAGTGACAATTAAGACAAAATTGTGAGAGATTATCTCCTATCATTATAACTCTGGAAGATATTGAACTTCAGATATAAACAGTATTCATGCTTTAAAAAAAACAAAAAAAAAAACAATTATGATAGTATCATAAAAGATTTATTTCTGCCACTTTCATGCACAGAAATACTGAATTCTGGAATACTTATTATACTTTGGAAAAAAAAAAGCACCTGACAGAACTGTATCATCAAAATCAACGAGAGGAAAGATCATCTATATCCTATATGATTCATAAATAAAGAATGGGCATTGTTGTGCCTAAAAAGGAAAAACCAGGACCAATTTCACTACTTCTTTCAGAATCACACATTCAATGCCAGTTTAAATAATTATGCATGCTTCTGTTGGTATGATTTTTTTTCTTTCACATTTTTTCTTTCTCGAGTTTATTTTTCCATTCCCCAATAGCTCAAGTCAGTTTCAATTGTTTTCAATAAAATGGATAAAAATCATTTTGTGCTAGGGAGAAATTCAACTATATATATATACACACATACAGTTTTGTGACATACAATGCTGAAGCACTTTATATTAAACTAATGAAATAAACTGACTATTATTTACATTACTTGTGTAGATAATTATGGTTAGCATCTTAATTATTAAAAAAAAAAAATATTTCCTGAGGAATGAACATGAAATGACTTATCACTCATACCTGTGACTGTGATGGTTGTTGAAGTCCTGATGCCATTATACCTCCAGCTTGACCGGCTGCACCTGCAGGAGAAAACACTTTGAAGAGTAAACTTCAAGACAGTTTCACAATTAACTGCTGAAGATAGAAGTACATCTTGTCCAAGGCGAGCACTAATGACAAACAATCAAATTTAATTCAAAAATGAAAGATGAAATAACACATCAAAAAAACCATTCTATTTGATCATTATTAACAGGCACAAAGTTATCTGTGTAACTAATCTATATAATGTAACAGATTCAAGACTTGAAATACTGTCTTGGATCATCAACATGTCAGAATTTGTGTGATTAATTAATTCTCAAGCAAAGGTGGATAAAATGGACTTGAGTATTCAAAAACCACTTTATCTTTAGAAATGCTGTGTTTTCTTGTAACATCACTGATTGACCATTTCTCAAATTTACTCAGACATTCTTTAAAGGCAAAAGAAATCTAATGCATCTAAAGCAGGAAGCTTTCAGGAAGCTGCAAACACACATGAGTATCTCCTTTGGGTCTGTTGAGGTAATATTAGACTGTAAAAGGCTTAGAATCTGTACTGTACAGAAATAAACCCAATATAAATGCCCTCTATTACTATTATTTCTAGGTTCCATGTTTTCATTCAAATGCTTGCAAAATCATAATATTAACAATAAGACAACATATAATATGCAACTGACAACACAAGAGGACTGCTTTTCACTGAACCAACTAAATTTTGAGCAGGGTACCCAAATACAGTAAATGGTGACAAGAGCAGGGAAAACAAAATAAAATGAGCAAAGAAAAACATGAAGAACAACAAAAGCTGTGCATTTCCTTTCTTTTATGCCTACTTCTCCTTGCAAATTCTCTGACCCATTCCCAAGCGATCTGTAAGCAACTTGCCTGGCAAAATCTGGCCAGCACCTTGCATCGCTATCGGGCCACCAGACAGTAAACTAGCACGCCCACTGTAAGGCAGATGACGATTTCTCCCCTTCTGTCCTGCAGATTTGCTTTTGCCTTGACACTGCCAAGGAGTTGGACCTTTACAATAATAACAACAACAAAAATCTCATCTACAGAGGATCTCTAATGTTCCCATTGATCTAAATAAAAAAAAAAAAAAGAAAAGACTCTGAACTTGTTTGGAAAGTACTCTGTGGTGTGTATATATATATATTAGAACCTACAGGTATATGTATTTAGAATTGACCTTGTCATGAAGAAAGTGCTACGATTTATTTATTTATTTATTTATTTGTTTCTATCTTGTTGTTTAGTAACAGCAGTTCTTTCCATGAACTGGTCTGAAAATTTTATAATGTTTCCACTTCCTCTAGAAGAGATCTTAAAAAAAAATCACCATTATGAGTAAATATAACAGCATTGTTTGTTTCTCGTTTACCAAAAGAACCTCTTGGTCCAAATGCAATGGAGAATGTCAACATCTTGCCTAAGTTCTCAGATGCTAGAGAAAGTGAACATTACCATTCAAAACTTTTCACTGATCTGCTTCAAGAATCCTTCATGTATGCATTTAATATTTAAAAAAAAAAAAAAAAAAATACATTAAAAAAAAAAAATATTATAATGAAAAACTGAGTGAAAAAAAATCAAATGTGTACTCAACTTATTCCAGAATCTAGGATTTTGAAGGCAGACTAGATACAGATATGAATCTTCATGTCATTTGGAAAACTCGGATAGATCTCTTCAAAAGATAAGAATGGCTTATTTCACTTAAAATTAATATTTTTATTTTGATGTCACCCAAATTCTATCACTCACTTTCAGGCAAGTTGCTTCTGTTTTACACCTATAAAATCTGTAACAAAGTGTCGACAATGATCAGACAATTTAACCAAAAATAAGGGAGAAAAGTTACCATTAAGAACAGAGATTCTTGAAAATTACAATTTCATTTTGAGACTGATGAATGTTCCCATATTACTTAATTCTATTATATTGTGCATTTCACAAATTCCTTAACTTCTATCAACTTAGGCTTTTTCACATCATGTTCTGAAAGAAATTCAGAAATATCATCTGGACAGAGTTGAAAGCAAAAGAAAATATAAAACAATTTCAGTAATCTCACCCATCACAACATTCAATCATCTCTCCCCCCCCCCCCCCCCCCCCCAACCATAAGATTTATAAGCATACAAGTATTAAGACCACCAGCATGAACTTCTTGACAACGGCTGCAACCAGCAGTGTTTCCTCTAAAAAATACAATCTACTAACAGCTAACAGAATCTACCTAACAATCAATATACACAGCCAATCATATTCTGATGATAAGTACTGATCAGTTTGAGGAAATTTAAACTATGAGAATGTCTGGTCTGATACAGCAGTTTTATATTCATATCCTGCAAAGTTTTTACAGTCAATCACTCTACTTCTAAAGACTATGCATCATGCACATGACCCATGATCCCACATTGCAGCACTTTTCTATGATGTATTTCTGGATGGCGGAAACATGAAGAATTTCTGCATCTAGTTATGTCCCATCAGAAAAATTCTGAACATCACAGACAGAGAAAAAAACAAACAAAAGACAGTGACTGGTAATGATCAAAAGTTATGATAAACCAGACAACGCAAGCTGAGGCATTCTGTGAAATTGTAAGTAAAGTTTGATAAAATAATGGAAAGGCTCATCTGGAATTAGAGACTTAATTACGAAAGATCCGTAAGGTTTGTCTTAGTCAGAAGCCTGAGAAAAAAAAAAAAAGAGAAGATATGTATGGACAAAGAGTTCAGAGTCAAAATTTTTTAGTCCAGCATTGCATACCAGCTGATCCTTGGCCAGATTGAAATGGGTGCGATGAGATTGCTGCTGATGACATCCCTCCTCCGTGTGCTCCACTGGCATTGGATATGGATGATGGATATAGCTTATTTAGAAATATCCTCTGTATTCTCCTAACTTTCCCAGTATCACATCTTGCCTGAAGATCATAACAAATAATATGATAAATAATGAATCATGTGCTCTGACAAAGAGGATATAACAGTCAACAGATAATATGTACCATAAAATCAAAAAGCAAGGTCCATATAAGTATACATTATATAGATGAAATAATTTCACAATAGGTCAAGCGGTCTGTCACTGTAAGTGTTAAATAGTACTAGAAATAGGCAAAATGTATGGGATGTCAAACTGTTTTCAGGAAAAGGAAATTTTTTTGTCATCGTACAATTGATGCAGGTGTCACATTATCATAAAAGATACAATGTCATAGACCTATAGTTTCATATACCTATATTGCAGGTTATCAATAATGGGCTGGCTATGATTAACATAAAAAAAAAAGGAGTGGGGTAACTAAAAAAAAAAAATTTCCAACTGATGCCAATTAATACTGTCCTCATCAATCTATGGATACTGGGAATGTAGACAGTCTTTTAATGTGTTGCTGATCTACGTCCTCATCTGAGAACAATTCTTGTGTCTTTTGAAAAAAAAAAGCATAGGCATTTTTTAAACGGAATTTATCAATTTAACTATTGATTTTTATTCCTGAAATCTCTGATCTCATATTAGAACAGCTCTATATTTTGTTGTCAGATACAAGCAACTGAACACCTTAGAACTTTGATAAGATCTAGTCTAGTGAGCTGCTGCTAAATGAGCTGAGCCCGTGCATGTATATCTATCTACAGAACTTTCATTTTGCCTTTAAGTAATTACCATATAATCACATGCTTAAAAAAAAAAAGGGCAGACAGTGGGCTTATTTAAAGTTGTGATTGACCAGAAATAAAAATAGTCAAGTACAGTGGAACACACTTAAACCAAAAACACGGCTGAACCAAAAAAGAAATTAATTCCCGCCTTTTTTTCTCGTATACTCTTTGTTAATGAACTAGCGATAAACCAAAATCAACATCAGTGGGAACACAGCCAAACCGAAAACAATGACCTTGATTTTAGTGGAAGCCTGCAATCTATTCTTAATCAAACATGCTTAGTACCGACACGCCGTTCTCTCATCATCAGGCCTGAGGCCACCAGCAAGTGTCAAAGACAGAGAGGGGGTAGGGAACGAGGGAATTGCGCCAGTGAATCTAGTGCACATTATCTGTGGAATCTAAATTATGCGGTGTGTTGATGAGGCAAGGTGGACAAAACGTCATCAACGCATCATGATGCGTAGTTAGTGAAATTTGATCTTACAGAGTTTGTTCCCCTCGTCTGACAACTTCCACCATATCAGTCAAGTTAAACCAAAATATGTCTAAACCAAAATAATATGCCCGGTCCCTAAAATTTTGGTTTAAGCATGTAACACTGCAGTCTGATTTCCAAATCAAGTCATAGTTCTGCATCCCTGTGTGTATGTTCTTACAACAAATATGGTATAGACATCTCTTGACTGATAAGTTAAAACTATTATTATATAAAAAAAGATGAAGATTTATCAATTTAATTAGTTTGTGAGAATTAGGATTACAGTACCTGAGTCATTTGTCCAAAATCAATGACATAGGGTTGTCTCAATATAAGCTGCAAGTCTAAAAACTGCGCAGAAGATCCTGATTGATATTTGTTATATGCTTCTTCCAGCTTCTCCATCGTGGCAATATCATAGTATGTCCAACTGGAAGGAGCATTTCCCTCAAACGCCCATACAATACCTTTACCAAGTGGAGAAGTACTGGAGAGAATTTGTCTATGCACAGGTCTACGATTCCCTGAAAACAAAATAAAAGTTTCTAAAAATGTCACTGACCATTCTTGAAGTATAACTTCTGTTCATAAAATTTTCCTACAGATTGTGTCTACGTTTACATTCAATTATTCATCAGTCTGTAGATGAGCAATGACTTCTCTGTTATTGCATCTCATTTGCTGAAAACAAAGCTTCAGCTTTCATACAAATTATGGGAAGGGATAACATCCATGAAATCAAAGAAAATATATCATATAAAATGAAATAAAAATGATAAGTCCAGAATTCATCAATCTTTCTAGATAAAACTGCATTCAAGTTATGGTAAATAACTAAATGGAGTCTAATCCTGAAAGCATTGCAGGATCACATGTCTGCCTGGATTTAATCTCGCAACCCCATACTGACTGTTTGCTGGTCTTATTTCACTGCATAAGTTGCAGAGACCGCCACAGGAAGCATCGATCACTTTCTGCCGATAACTTTTCATTTCAGCAGCTCATTACCACAGGCAGTTTTATAGTATGCTACCTTATGTAACCTTAACCACCCAAGCTGCATGACTACTCATGCTACCAAAACCATTGTAAAATTAATTTTAAATTTGGCAAACTATGAAAAATGTGATTTGAAGTGTTTGATGGATGTGATAATGATTCTAGTGATGAACTGGAATACTGTGATTCTAATCTAGACCCTCAACTTGTAATCAGTGATGGAAACAATGTAAACTAGATCTAGTATAGGAAAAAATTTCTGTGTAAAATAGAAATTTTGTAAGTTTCTTTTGGAAAACAATAACCACCACTGATAGATTTAATTTTTTTTCTCTTCATGTAAAAATGCTGTTTTTGTAAATTGTCATAAATGTAAATTACGTTCATGTGATTTGGATATTTTTGTGTTACATAACAGGCCTATGTTACATCTATTGGTAGATCTAGTTTATTGCCCTAAAAAATTGGCAGACTCCAACAGTTATAGAGATCTAATTATCTAGATCTACGTCTAGGCCTAGACATAGCCACAACTCAAGTTAGTTAAATAGTTACTGGCTTAAGACTATCCAATCGGAAGACTATCTCTTAGTCTGATGAAAACAGATCAATAATTGCCTGAGAGACAAAAACTACACATTTCGAATATTTGTTAGTCATTTCTACTTTTTTGGAATGAAAATGAAGAAAGATCATATTACTAGATCTATCTTTTCATTCTAATTCTACATATCTAGACCTATCTGTCATCAGTCTGAAGAATGACAATCTTTTGAGCCTGTTCATGACACAATTCTACAATCTTCCCAAGTATTGGCTAATTCTACCTGTCCGTGTTTGTATCTGCTCCATCGTAGAGAAATCGATCCTATACGATGACAAGGCTTGGCTTATAGTCCCTAAGTTGACATTTTGTGTTGCTCCTGTTTGGTATAAACGTTCTAGTTCCGTCGAGACGTCGGGCTCATATGCACTCCAAAGATGTCGGTCATTGGAAAACGACCACACAACAACTCCGGCCATTCCGTTCTTTTCGCCTGGAGTGAAACAAGCACCAGTAAAAAATAGTCCAGTTCATTCAAATCTTCTTTGGCATAGCTCTTTCGGAAAATGAAGTAAGAACTTTCAGCGAAAACATTGTTTCCGGTTTCAATTTCTTTTATATCAGTCGAAACAATACAAGACTATGAAACGAAACAAGTAAAATAACACCAAGGGACTTGACAGTTTAAACAAACCCCTGTGATGTTTATTAAAAGTTGATTTGAGATGATGCCATTGATTTGAGTTTGATGAATTTTATAATAAAGCAGTAAGAGTACGATAAACGATATATATTAAATGACTCTTGCAAGAACAATCTGGCATATTTTGTGTCCAGACAACAAAAAATACAAATTTTGGCAAGAGTGGATAAAAAAAATCCGAGGAAAGAAATATGCAGAAAAAAAAGAGATTTAACTGATGATGATTGAATAACGTTAATGAATGGCGTCAATCGATAAATTTATAAATTCCTTATTTAACCTTTATAAGATAGAATTTATACATTTCTCTTCCTTTCCTCCATTTTTTTTTGTGTATGTTTTTGTCGTTTCTACGAATTACCAAGGTCAATGTTACAAGTTGACCCGACCCATTTAAGGAACACTTCCGCCTCGCGTAGCTTTTATTGTGCACAGCTTCGCAGCTGTTCGTGCTCCGAAAGGGACCGAAGCACAAAAACGGGAAGCTGTTCGTGTGTTGGTCACTGCGAAGGTAGACTAGATCTAGTGAAGCAGTTGGAATAGTGACCCGAATATAGTTGAAAGAGTGATAGCTGTCTCATCAGTTAGTCTAGCATTGCAGACTAGAATAGTAGAACTGAATCATGACTAGAACCGTGGTTATTGGTGTGGACAACAGTGAGCATTCAGAGTTTGCATTCGACTGTAAGTAAACATTCATCAGTTTATGCATCTGTGTGCCCTAATGCCATATCATTCATGTCATTACTATTAGAATATCAGATCTAGATGTGCATACATAACATTGATTATTCATTTTGCGCTCTCAGTCATCAGAGCAATAACCAGGTCAACAGTATGCCCAAAGTCGTAATGATTTTAATTTGTTTGATGTTCAGAAAACATTGAATTTCCAAGCTCGTGTGGTTGACTAGGCTATCAACAGTGCTTGTTAACGAAAGACTCCATGGAATAGATAGATCTTATCGAAATCTAGATCTAGTCTTTTAAGCACATAAACCTAGAAATCAAGATCTGGGTGACCATTGTAAGTAGTGTTAGTGATTTGGATAACTGTCCCTTTTCTGTTGTATAGCAGTTTGCATTGTGTGAGTTGCATGGTGTTCCAAACCGATAGAAGTGTCATATCTTAAACTTTTCATTTACTTCAGGCAACCTACCCATTTTGCTTGTCTATCATTGTCATCATTTTTCTTGGGCGGGGGGGGGGGGGGGGTCAAAGTTTTTACTCTCTTTT
>JBCEWB010643269.1:0-17671 GCA_039654565.1 Peronia peronii
TATCTATCTATCTATCTATCTATCTATCTATCTATCTATCTATCTATCTATCTATCTATCTATCTATCTACCTGTTTGTCTATTTGTATATCTTTCTGTCCTTATATTCAGTTTGTGTGTGTGTGTGTGTGTGTGTGTGTGCTTGTCTACTCGCATAACTGCCAGTCTGCCTATCTCTTTGGCAATTTTTAACCATCCCATGTAAATTGACCAAGAAATTGAAAAAAAGAAAACAACTTATTTTCTATATCCTTGTCTACGTAAATTACCTCAACTCTGTCAAAACAACAGCAATCTATCATATCGTATACCGGCACTCAAATTAGCCTTGTTATTCATAGTATTACAAGGCAGATAACAAACATTGGGAAATTCCAGGCGCATGCTGGACTATAGCAATATTTTCACCCTAGCCGTGACTTGCTGATCTTCTTAACCCTATTGGGCTGGCATTCTCACCAGGTCATCTACTGGTCATCGATTTTGCACCTCTGGTTTCAGCAGTAGTGGACAGTGCGACAGTCAGGGATAATACCCCAGTGGGCGTTACTCCACCTGCCTTTAACACCTCGCCGACCAAACATCGAAAATATCGGTTAGTCAAGAAAACGGCTTTCTCTTGGATATGCAGGAGAGGAGTTAATCATAACTTCACAGAGGTCAGGGGCCCTGTTGAGGAGAAATTGGTAGCTTTTAGATTAGTAACATCAGTGTTTAAACAGCGATAAGAAATCATGGAGAAAATGGTAGAAATTATGTCAGCTTTTACCTAGCTTTTGTGTAACAAGCTAAAGGAGTTTTTCATCCATAGTGTGTGAAATTTGCCAGAATCCACCAAAAGAGTTTATTGTCTGCACGGGGCGATCAGTAGGCAAGACCATTTGTCTGTGAAATTTACAACAGATTTACAGATATTGTGGCACGGTTAGGCCTACTGTTGTGTCTTTTATCTTGTGAGTCAGCATTGACCAAGCCCAAGTAAACACACACAGAGAACCAGTTATCTCGATTTACTTCATTCAGCCATTCCAGGCAGTGAAACATACATTGTACCTATTGGTGTTAATAATTACGCAATTTCAGAAACAAACATCATATAATATCAAATATCAAAAATACAACATTTCAGGAAATGGAGATGGACAGGCAAAATAAATGTGGTAAACAACTTTTAGAGGACTAGCATAGATAATGAACATAAATATAAGACGACAATCACATTATTGATACTCTAGTTAACCCAATCCCTACCGGGCCCTTTTCCACGTTTAGACCACGCCATTTTGAGAGTCCATTTTTTCTCCCCTCACCTCTCTTACAAAAATATTTATTTCCCTGAGTATATTTCAATAAGGTACACATGTTGCATATCAAAATGCAGGTCTTTGAATAAGGATTTCATTTATGTAGATATATACCTGGTGGAAAGACAGAAATATACTCAAATCATCTAGCATAGAAGATAGCATCGACAGCTGAAGAAACAAAAATAAATGTTAAAATTCCACCTTACCATCTAACTATTTCAGCAACGAGTGATCCATTAGAATTGGAACTATACAAGCTTCATGTACACTCACTTAGTAATATGTAACCCAAATTTTATTTATGAATTTGAAAGAATAAGAAAATTATGAGGAAAAAAAAACTGTAAGATCTAGGCCTCAATCTGGGCTATGTCCCCTTTTGATTGTCCCATTCACCATATTCCAACTAGATCTAGATCTAGATCTAGAATTCGGAAAGCACAGTGCCCATTCAGGCTTATTTTCGTTAGCCACAACTAGATCTCTAGTTCTAACACCATCTCCACTGAATAATGTAGATATAAATCTATAGGATCGCAATCCAAATGGACATAGTTCCAATACTACTCAGCTAGATCTAGGTTTATTGTATCGAGCGGAAGTTTGTTTTATATAAGGAAAACTTGGATTGGATTTTGATACCGTGTCTTTTAAGATAGAGAGTTCGAAGCAACGTCATAATTAATGAGAGCCGCAAAATGCGACTCATGGTAGGATTTGGACGGGCGCCCGAGCCGCAAAATGCGGCTCACGAGGCAACTCTTGCCTAATGAAAGGAAAATAATCAAGTAGGTCCCATAACAATTACTTAATGTAATCTGAATATCGCATAGGTGAAATGTTAGCCCCTTTTGAATGATACAAAGAATTCTTTAGTTCGAATGAATTGGTGCATCTTCTGAAGATGGATGGAGATGACAGATAAAGTGCAGAAAGAATCTGGAATCTCTGTGGAATTGTCTGTAGTGAGGTAACAGTGAGAATTCTTCGTTTCAAAAGAAGTTCCTTCTCTGTTCTTTTTGTTTTTGTCGAGTGGGGGGGGGGGGGGGGGGAGAGAGGGGAGGGGAGGATAGATACGTGTTTGATTTTTAAACAGTAAAAATATCAATAGCAGAAGCAGTAGCTCACCTAAAATATCAACAGCTATAATAACGACATTTTTCTTTGGGGGGTGGATGACTGCAGTTATCCTAGCCAAGTTATTTTGTTTTTCTCTGTGTATCAATATCGATGCTTTAAAGTTTCAGGCTTGGGTAAATTGACTGAACCGGATCTTGACTTTGATGGTTTAAAATGCTCGATAGCCAGTATGGTGGAATGAAATACATTCAAGTTCTCACAAAAGTTGAAAATTCAGAGCATTTTTGATGATGATGTATTTTTGTAACTTGCTGTAGGAAAATAAATACTACATGTATTTTAAAAACAACAGTTAACACTTCAGTACGAAGGACCATAAAAGCTAAGATTTACAAGTCTATTACTGATTATCCTAAGGTTTGAATGAGTCTTCTTCCGTAAACCGTCGACACCTATAGTTAATTTTAAATGCAGAACTTTTACACTGTCCTGTATCTGATATGAGATGACTCAAAGGACATCATTATTATATAGAGTATGTTTGTGCTCGCTGGAAAGAATTGAAACAGTAGTAAGAGCAACAAAAAAAAATATTGACAATAATTAGCAACCACGACCATGGCTAATAAATATCAACAACAAATCAAACATGAATTTAGTTCTATTTGCAGTTGCTGTCTCACTCTGATCAAGAATTGGACAATCTGCTTGGTGTGCGAGTTTTGACAGAAGACTCATACCTGAATCAGATACGGTCACACCAGTTCTTAAATGGTTTGATAAAAATTAAATACCTTTTCAATCATAATTTTATTATTTCTCCACCTGATCAGTTATCATTTTCCACAATATTAAAAACTACAACCTAATGCATTCTCTTAAAGTACATGTTGTTCATTATTTCTTGAAAGAGAGATCGCAAAATTTAATTACGATTTTATCGAAACAGATGTTATCAGGGAAATGTCTTTTTTTTTTTCAAAGCACGTTAGTTGTTTTTTTTTTCTTTCACTCAGATCTACTTGTTGGTCCCGTAGGTAGTAAATCATGATGTGCTGGGCACAGTGTGTGATCCAGAATAGAGACAGCTGGTATACACTTGGACTGAAATCACATCAGACGCTTGTAAAGTACAGTTTATTGCTATAGTGAGCCAGTGATAATTTTCAGCATTGTGTTCATATCATGGGAGATTTGGAGTAGTATTTTAAGATAATGATTTTTTAGATAGACGGGTTGGTTAGGAAATGGATGATGTTCGCAATCACGACCTTTGAATTTTTGGCATAGGAGTCTCCAAACTTTGCCTGCAGATAGAGGATTGCTCCAAAGCTACTTATAATGATATCGGGGCGGACCGATGTTTGCAGAGCGAGCAGCACAGTCATGCAAATGCAGACCGATAAACACATTAACAGAAGAGGGGACGGACAGACAACTGGATGGACGGACAGGTGTATGGATAGATGGATGGATGGATGTATGGATGGATGAGTGAGTGGATAGATGGATGGGTGGATGGAAAGATAGTTGGATAGATGGATGAATGAATGGATGGATGAGTGAGTGGATGGATGGATGGATGGATGGATAGATGGAGAGTGAATGGATGGATGGATAGCTGGATGGATGGATTGATATACATGTACATGTATATGTATATATAGACAGAGGAGGGGGAGAAAGGCCAACAGATACGTGTAGAGAAACTACACAGAAATAGCCAAAACACATAGACTTTTACTCAAAACTCTGTTATTGATGTATATGGAAAATACGCTAACTCGATTGTTCACATGTATAAGGATTTCGTGATGAGCTGATAGTCTCTTGATATTCTGACAACCTTCTCTCTGTAGTCTGATGTGCAATAAGTATAAAAAAAACTATTATTAATGCAGCGATTGGCACATTGTAGCCGTGATCGTATAATGTGTCGTTAATTAAAGAGGAAAACTCAATCAATCAAACAGCTTAGCTATGAGAGATCCAGCAGACTTTTCACTCCAGATGCTGTTAACTACTGCTAGATACTACCCCTACTATGGCCATGCAAATGATGAAAGCAGTCTGTATCCTTAGATCAGTTGTGTCCTCTCCTTCCCCCGCAGAGTATTCGTACCCGAAAGGACCGATGTTTAACTAGCATGGCCTTTTCCATAATAACGAGCAACAAATACTATGCTCACATATGCCCAACCCCCCCCCCTCCCCTTCCCCCCCACCATCCAAAAGAAAAAAAGAAGAAAAAAGAAAAGAAAAGGAAAGAAACCATCGGAAAACAGTTTTCTAACTCATTTAGTTCTTCATAAGGGCAACAAACAATTACAAGAAGATGTAGTTAACTATTAGGACATATGAATGAAAAATCACATTACATCTTTTATCTCTTCATCAACGAAGATGTTCATGCCTTGAAAGAAAAAAAGGGCGATTTTGTACTGTATACGGATCTATGTCTGAAACATATAATTATCTATATTTTGAATTCCTCAGGCTGTAGCTCAGATTTCCATGTCAGTAATTTTCTTTGTTTTCTTTTCTTTCTTTTTTTCTCTCCTTTAATGGGCGTTGCAAGGATCTAATTATATGTCACCAGTTATTTTGAAGATCAAGACAGTTTGATGCTAAAAGTTATAAAAATAAAACATGAATAATATTGCAATCAAAGATATAGAAAGAAAGTGAAAAAATGTCTTCATATAATATAACATCGTCATTAGCATCAGCTGAAGTATCATTTCCTCATAATTAACCTTAACACAGCATTGTACCCATCAACAGCAACATTTTTCTCGTCATCATAAAAGCAACGACAACTGCGTCTGGCACAATCATTAATGCCATCAACATCAGGTACCATCCCACTACCATCACTACAACTACATCAACATTATCAACGGGACTAGCACTGGTATAATGAATAATGGGCTTTAATAATATCGGCCCCTTTATCACAGCCCATACCAGTCCTGCCATGCCAACAGTTACTTGATTCTAGCACCTCACCATCGTTATTAGTCCAGGTGATCAGCGTTGGTTGCTAGGGTACGAGAAGGATCTGTTGTGCCAGTTGTTATTAAGCATGAGGACGATTTCGCTCACACGAAACAAGAATCTTCTTGCGGGAAATTTCAAACATAGAACAGTAGCATTTTAAAAGCTTTACAGTTTAAGCGTGTTGCGGCTCTTCCATCATATCCGACTTTGGGTACGTTTTCATTAGTTATAATGTAAAACACCTAGTGGTCTTGTAGGCAGAAATCACTGGACGGATTGTAATTCTAGCGTAATACTTACTGTTCTCAGGATAACATCACCGAACCAGTCAAGTAGCTAACCAAGGAGGCATCTAAAGAACCAATCAACCGACCAATCAACCAAATAACCAAATAATTCACTATCCAACCAAGCTATCAACCAAACAGTTAACTTAATCACCAACCAACCAACCAATCGATCAATCAATCAACCAACCAACTAGGCAATCAATCAACCAATCAATCAACCAACCAACCAACCAACCAACCAGCCAATCAATCACTCACCTACCCACCAACAAACCGTTTCGTAACTAAATGCCATTTATCACAGTTAAGAATGCGTTACTTGCAAGCCAACACCTCGCCCGCTTTGCAGGGAGGGGTTACAGCAGAGCTTGGTCCTCGTAACACTCACAGATAGCCAGCCAGTGGGCGAGGGCTGAAATTGACTTTGCCCTGACGCGGTGATGCTGGTTGTGATGAGGATACTGCCTCTGTGGTAGGGACTGGTGCGAGTTTCAGGTCCCGCTGTGATGGTGTCGCCCTCGCCTTTTGGGGACATGTGGTAGTGATAAATGTGGTGCCAACAGTGGAAGTAGCCAGTGTCCGGTGCTGTATATGTGTGTGTGCCCGGATTTCTTCTTCCTCCTCACAGTGGGTTTGATGGACTTTCTATAGTGTTTTTGTATGAGACAGAAGGACATACAGACAGACGGAAGGATAGGCAAACAGACCGGCAGTAGACAGACATACAGACATGCAAACAGACAGACAGACAACTGGATGAATATATAACAAACGGTCAGACCTTGAAAGAGAAAAAAGACGGATAGATAGAGAGATGTATTAAGATTAAGTAAGATATCGCGAGTAACATTTAAAAGTAAGTGCGAGAAAAAACTAGATGAACGGTCATGAAGTGTGCAGTGAATGTACAAACTAAGTGAATAATTTATTTTATTGAACACTTCGCTTGTTCTGGTGGAGATATTAGGCCGATCTTTCATTCCTTGCAGGCCCTGTGAAATTTGTTTGTAGAAAATTCCAGTGATATTCATCGATGGTATCCCTCCATCTGTGAAAGCAGAAGCTCCTTAGTTTGATAGTAAGACGTATTATGTAATTTCTCTTTCATTCTATAATTTTGTTTTGTTGCTATGAATCCGTTAAACTCCTCTTGCCACGATGATTAAGTAACAGCGCGGACAAATTCTTAACGAATTTCGTTCTCTTTTAGAACTTTTGTTTTTCATACGTCTGAGATAACTGGAAAATCTTAAAATCGTTTTTATTTCTTTTATGAAGTGTGGAGTGCAAATTTGGTTCGGGTTACAAATTTGTAGTTTGTTCTCAAAGGACCAAATATAAGTTATGTCAGATACGTAATATCGCATTACATCAAGTAAGTGTTGGTTTGTCATTAAGGATAAAATTGAGTGTTTATTTGAAAGGGGCAGCTGTTTTTCGTTTTGTGTTGTGTGTTGTTGTTGTTGTTGTTGTTGTTGTTGATGTTTTTAGACATCAAGCTTTATGTCTAGCTTTTACTACATAAGCAATTCTGCATTTCCTTAAGTGCTTTTTTGGTCACAAATGATAGAATCCATCTTTCATGAAAATTATGAAGCTCGAAGTTTATCGTTGCTTGTTGGTCATACATTAACGGTTGGGATGGTGTGCCTGAGACTCCAATACTAAGACGGCTCAGAAAATTTGTGGTACGTTTCTAGAGTAGAGATTATCAATGCTGGGAACTGTGGCTTTCTTTCATCAAATTAATAGTGGTTTAACGCCAAACATTATGGATAAGTTATCCTCAAAATTGTGGGGGGTTTTTTTTCCATGTCAGTCCACAGTTGTCAGAAATTCAACGACTTTATTTCAAATCAATTGTCATTTGTCGTCAAGGAATATAGATAATATACCCATTGTGTTTTTGCACAGTATGTGCTCTACAGAAGCTCAAACAACTTTGCTTCAGATAAATTCTTGTTTTATATTCAAATATAATATACCTGGAACATTAGAAAGGCCATTTTATATGGGAATTCAATGCTGTTTGCCTCTAGAGGATGTGAATAGGATCCCTCGTAGATTAATTTGCTTATATAGGAATTCAACAGCTTTGCTTCACTTGAAATCTCACTTGGGGTCAAAGGTTATAGATTGGATTCTTTTGTTGTTAGACATATAAGAACTAAAAAAAAAAAACGTCTTAAATCAGAGATAAATTGATTGAACGGGATATTTGCTTTACTTTACAATAATGGGCACTCAGTATGGTCGAGTAAATTTGTTATTCATTCTGCTTTTCACAAAATGCTCTATAAGCTGAAGGCACCGAGACCTCTCAAATTTTTGTTTATCTGTCTTTTGTAAAAGCTTTAGGTTTAATTTGGTAATTACTTTCCCCCTGAAATGTGAGTCGGTGCCTTTTAAAATAGTTGGAAGAAGACGCCGGATAAATGAGTGGGTATTCAGTATTAAAACTGTGACATACATTATTTGCATTCCCCTGAAAGTTCTGGTGACAGTAGGCCTCAAGTTCATGCTTTCTTGTGTTGTATCACTTTTTACGGACAAAACTTCGATAATTGTTATTTCTGTCACTGAGGTGTTGATAGTTTCTTTCCATGTCAGATATTTTCGGGATTTGAGCTTTTCGTGAAGTCATACAGCGTGCGAGCTTTCCAAATAATTTGAACTATAGAAACAACAGTGGCAGCTCCGCACGACCACTAGCTTCAAAAGCAACATGTAACAATGAGAATAACAAGAACACGACAACAACGATAACAGCACCAGCGAAAACAACAATAGTAATAATGTCTACAATAACAACATTATCAGTAACGCTAACGATATTAGCAACAACAGCATATAACAGCAGCAACAGCATAAGCGTCACTGTCACAACGCTGGCCAATATCAACCACCACCACCACCAACAACAACAACAACAGAAATGGTGATAGCAACAACAATAACAATATTTTTTTTGTTCATCCACTACAGGCAAGCACTTTTGCACTAGACAACCTCAACCTAAAACACATAGTCAAATTATAAGACACGAGAAAAGGAACATTATAAATCACCAAATATAATCGAAGAGACAGACTGATGATGAAAAACGTGATAAATCAATCAGCATTGTCTGCATGAGCATGAAATACATTTGATAAAATCGCTCAACTATTGCCTCAATAAAATCGTCTTTTTCTTTCTTCTTCTAGCCCTTTCTCCGTCTGGGACAATCATCACTGATGAGTTACTCAGCAATCTTCTCTATCAATTACTGTAATTTGTGGTCTAGGACCTGGATTTCCGCAAACGTTCTCTGTAGGTCCATTATTACTTACTACCTATCTCTTTTTTGCTTTCTTTCGGATATTCCATGTAGTTTAGTGTAAATAGTAAAATGCTTAACATCTCTTTGGTTCACTGCATCTCCAATTTCTGTCATTCTTCTTCTGTATCAAATTATACAGTGTAATCCTTTGGCTTTTAAGGCTTAAAAAGTTTTTCTGAGATGATTACTTTGACACGAAATTATGGCAACCGGCCCATTAGTAGGTACAAAATATGCGTTTGAAAACAAACCCAATTAATCTACTCTGAAAGGCAAAAAGCACCAAGGCTGCATTTCAAATTTTATTGTAGCGATTGTGAATTATAAATTTCGTCTTCATATGACTATCTACGCGGATGTGCATCCTCATGCCTGTACATGATGACATTATCATCCAACTCTCCATGTCCTCATTCTCCCTTTGGTCTCTTGTCTGTCATCTCCGCCACAGGGCCACCCTGTCCGATCCAGTAACCATGGTGATAGATTTCAAACCCCAATATCTAGGGAAGATGTTCACTGTAAAACGGGTATCATTATTTTTTTTCAAAACACCAATTTATTCGAACGACTGAGTTTTAACAGAGTCAAACCCGCATATCAGGCCATCCTAGCGCTCTATGGCCTGCTGTGCTCATCTCCTATAGCCTATGATTTCCTTGCATGTCATACTGTGCGAACATAGCGACATGTGCTGTGTGAGTAATGGTGTTACACCTATCCACTGGGGTTTGTGTTTGACCAGTCTTGTTACTTCCTCATGCCAGAGACAAGGGGTGTTAAACAAGCATAGCCAAAACACTTCTGCGCTCGTTTGCTTGAACCGCGCATCATGAAAAATTTGGAAAAAAAAATCATTGTGTGAGGAAAGTGTTTTCGTCTCATCATTATCTTTTTTTTAATCAATCTTTCCAATAACAAGAAGGAAAGTGATTTTTTTCTTCTTTGCACTGTTTGTTCAATACCCTTGCGTCTGCCAAAAAAAAAAAAAAAAAATAGTAGGGCTGTTCGGAAACAATCCCCATTGCCTATACAGTGTACAAATTCATTCTGATATCAGACGTCACTGTTTACGGATGTCACACCTAACAGAAATCAATATTGTGTCTGTCAAACAAACTGGCGTTGTAGTCATTGCCCTGCCCAGCTGATGGCTGGAAATGTTGATTTTGGCGAGATTGTCACCGTACAAAATCTTCATTACAAAATCTGTGGATCGATGTTGAAATCAAACGGAATCAGTGACAGTTCAAATACCATGTCAAGTTCTACCGTATAATAGTTCCATTTGGCAAAGCTCAGCAGGTTATCCGACGAGTGGTTTGACAACACGAGGAGTAATAGAATTAAAAATGTGTGAAATTGAGTCATGGGAGGATTTCAATTTAGGAACCTAGATTCCAATTATTTCAGTGCTTAGGTTCCCTCAAAACATAATTATTTCAGGAGGCACTACTTGTTTTAGCCTCCACTGCCCATTTTTTGTCCACTCCTTTCTGGCGACAGATTGTCTCTTTATCACTAATGAATTGGATCATCAGCCATATAATAATATCTAAATTGCAGGACTTTTACTGGATGCAGCTTCATTTTTACGTTCTTTCGACATTATATTTCAATTAATTACCAGCATTTTTCTCACTGTACAAAATTCGCATGCCTTATTCCGTACGCACTTATGGCATTTATGATAATGACGGTGCTGCATGTAATGAGTAATGTGAACGTAATATATACAGCAGCACATGAGGCACAGCCCTGCCACAAGTGCTAGTGTTGATTTGTGAGGAAAATAACTCTTGCCTGTGCAGAACCATAGTCAAAAATACAACTTCAATGTGAACGATTCTGTTTCACACGGGGTGCGAAGACAGCTAACATTACAGTAGCATAGTTTTGCTGACTGCTTTGTGACTACACGAAAACGGGGCCTACTTTTTCTTCAAATCGAACTTGCCTAGTTATTTGCAAGGGAACTCTACATATCTCACACAAAATTTCACTAACAGTCTAACACCAGGAACAGAAACAATGCACATCGTTGGATCATAATAAAAGGATAGATATTTTATTGATTGTCGTTTCTTTTTATACCTAGCCAGCTTTTTTGTAAATGAAAAGAAGAGGAAATAAGTATAAAGGCGTCCTGAAACGTGGCTTCATACACGTACCTTAGATTTAAACAGAACAAGGACGGACAGCTCACGTATAAAGGACATGAGCGTGAACTTTGCCTTGTCGTGCAAATGACTTGGTGGGTGAATGAAATCAAACGGTGTTCAAGCCATTATAAAACCCCATCACAGCCACTGTAGCTTGAAGTCTCTCGGGGTCGTCACTGGATAGGAAAGAGATGACCCAGCCTGTGAAAGGATCTATTCAAAGACAACGAGGGCTATTTGTAGTCTGTAATAACGGGGATGGTAATGTTCTTGCTGCAAAAAAAATGCAAAGAACTGGCCCTCTCACAAACAGGCTTTCCTGTGCCTGTTCACTCTGTTGTCCTTTCTGTGATAACATGAAAGACCTTTGTTAGCTGGAAAAAACAAACTGACATCCAATTGACCTGTGAGGTCTGTTTTTATTTTCTCTCAGTGAAACGAACGAAAGTTGCAGGGACGTTATTGAAGATTCTGAACAGAATTCCCTACAATGTTGTTTTGGAAAAAAAAAAAGGCTAGGCATACATTCAAATAAGAAACAACGTGCTGTACATAAATGTCACGTCTCAATCGTTGTGCGAAATTGATTTGGCAAAAATTAGAGAAACATGAGCACTATCATTATATTGCAGCACGGCTGGCTATTTGTAATGAAATGCCACACCTTTCAAGGAAAGGCCATTGTGCCAAAAAACTGCTTAAATTACACCAGATTGAAAGAATTATTTGTTGACTAGAACGACTTTTAATTGGAATGGGCGTGGTTTCTTTTCTGTGTTGGAGTTGTATGAAATCTGGTTCAGTGATTTGTTTCTTGATATCGTTTATGCCCCCCCCCCCTCCCTTTTTCCTCTCAAAAACAAGCAAACAAACAAAAAACAAAACAAGCATAGAAAACAAACTTTATCAACGGTTACTTAGTGAGAATGAGTGGCAAAGAGGGAGGGGAGGGGGGTGGGGGGAGATGTGTTGTAGTCGTATTTTAAAAAAAAAGAAATAAACGATCCCCAAAGGTTTTAGGCCTATCCCTGCGAAAAACTAGGACAGAGACGTGACCCACAGACAAACCACAGCTTTGCTAAGAATATTCTTCAAAAGAAATTCAAAGGCCTTGGAATTTGCCCTCAATAGATGGGAAGTACATGTCGGATGTACTACATTATTTTACCATTATCTTATATGTTGCAAACAAAGAAAGAGAGAAAGGAATAGCAAACAGACAAACAGATAGAGAAACACAGACACAAACAGAGAACACACCAAGAGTGACTGAAAGACGGAGAGAAAGAGAGAGGGGCGTTTGAAATGAACAATAGTGAGCATTTTTATTTATTTCCCCCCTCCCCCCGCCTTTTTTTTGTTGTTTTGTTTTTGTTTTTTTGTTTGTTTTCTATCAAGATTATTACGCATTCTTGGCTCACTGGATCATTCAACTAAATAAGTTGGCAACTGGAAAGAGTTAAGCATTCCGTTCTGAGAATAAAATCGTCATAACATGATCAGGCCAGAGGCAAGGCGATATCGGGTGCAGGGGCGGGATGTGTTCTTTGTTCAGTGTACCCTACCGGTTTGTTGACTTTGGCTGGGCCATTGTATCGCGTTGTCCCCAATACATAATGTAATCCCTGGCTTGAACTAAACAGGTTAATTAAACCACACCAAACAAGGGAGAGGTCAATAAGCTGGACACTGCCCAGGCCTGAGCTTATTATGTCGAGTTATATGGGTGAACGAAGTTAATCACTGAATAGTTTATAGGCATCTGCCAGACACAGACGATGACAAAAATAGGAAAGCTTTGCTTAACTAGGAATGTTCTCTTCAAATTTCATATATTTATTTCTGACCGAATTTCAGCAATAGTTCATATTCAACTAAGCATAGACCTGGAAATCCCCAGCGGATTGTTTGTACCCCCTGCTAAAAATAGAACACTCACTTATGTGTGTTACCGCTCCACCACGAGATGCGATAATAACTGTCACCGATCCCGAGCATTTTCTTACATGTCAATGGCAGTGAACAGTTTGGAGTGTTTGTACTCCCTAAAGCACAGAGGTTTCCAGCCGTTTGCTTGGTCGGAACAAATCCGTTAAGCTCTCACAGTCCACCGTGACATGGTTGATACATGGTTAAAATTACATCAAGAGACTGAAAGCTTAGAGCAGATAATATGTGAAAAGGAATAATTTCAAAGCTCTAATTTTGAATACAGAACAATATTCAGCTAGAGTGAAATGATCCCAGAATAAGGATAGTTATTCCCCCTTTTACCCCTTTTCTCCGCCAGGCGGTTATCGAGGCGACTCCTGACGAGTTGTACACTAATCTTCTCCATCCTCGGCGGTTGTGGGCTGGGGACTAGCTCTTCACACACGTTCTCTTTTTCCATTCCTTAATCTTGTCGGTCCATCTTTTCCTGTGCCCATCTCTTTTTTGGCTTCCCATCTACTGTTCGCTATAGCACAGTTTAGCAAGGCCTCTGGATCTTGTAGTGAGAGGACATCTGCCTGAGGACTGTACTTTGAAACTTGCTCTGGATCTTAATATTGATGTGGGTAATATATTGGTAATGCTGATATCTGAATAGATCCAGGGCATGCAGATGTGGCTGAAAAGAGTACATCTGTAACTGAAAATACTGTACTGAAAGGTATCAGGCTGTTTAAAGATACAAATCATTCGATGTATCTTGAAAACGTCACTGAGAAAGGCTAGAAATGATTTTTGTTTATATGTTTCTCCCTTAAAAGCAGTATTTGAGCTAAATATATACGTAGTATATGATAGACATAAATCAACACGTGGCAACGACAAGAGTAACAGTAACACTTATGATAACAACAATAACGGGTGAAAATAAACCATAAAACCTTATTCAGTGCGAAAACTGTTTTTATCGAGTTATAACTTAGCAAAGTTCTATACTTTTCAGACCCTGATACTTGTGGTCTTGCTAACCTTCATCGGTATTTTAGTGTTGATTGTGTGAGAAGGCTGAGAATCAGTGGGATGTAGTGACTGTCATGAAATATTCAGGGTGAAATCCATCTTGGTTCTACGCCTCACTGACGAGCTGGCTGACCGCCTACTAAGTTTCAGTTTAACCGATATTTCATATGTTGAAAGTCATGATAAAAGTGAGGGCATAATAGGCGACATGCACGTCGTGTCGGCCTGAGTGAGTGAATCATTTATAGACCAGCAGACAGGCGCACAAGGTTTTCACGGGACAACCAATCATCCACCAACTATCAGTGTTTTCTATCTTTTTGTGTGTGTGTGTGTGAAGAAGTAACCAACTGCTTATAAATCCTGATGACTGAGAGTAAAGGGCATGATAACCAACCAGTGGCGAGATTACTTAAACATGAGGAGATCGTTGTGCTCAGCCCTAATACTTCCCTTTGTTACACAGAAGAGAACCAGCAGTGTACAGAGGAGAAAGAAACATACACGATGAAAAATTCCAAGAAAATGTTGGTAGAAAGAAAATGGTTTTTTCTTATTGTATAATTTTCTGTCTTTTTTTTTCGTGATCTGCCTTTCGACTGACATGAAGTAAAATTATTTTTCTTACTCTGTACACGGCTTTTGTCTTGCAAAGGAAAATAATAGAGCTTTGTCTATCTCCCTTCTCTTTCTTTCTGCAATCCCCTCCTCTCTCTCTCTCTATTCTATTCCTCCCTCCCCCCTCCCCGCCCCAACCTTTAGATATACTTCATTTGAGGCATAAACGAAACATTTGTTGTTCTTTATCCCTGTCTCTCTCTCTCTCTCTCCCTCTCTCTATCTGTCTCCTTTTCTTTCTTTATCCATCCTTCCATATAATTCAGTTGAGCCAGAATTGAAAAACATATTGCTCTCTCTTTCTGTTTTTGTCTTCCCTGCCCCCTCCCCCCCTCTCGTTTTCTCTTTTTATTCCTTTCCCCCTTCCTCTCTCCCTCTCTCATCCCCAACGTTTTTCCTCATTCACTTTTTAATTCCTGTTTTATCTACAGTTCTAATGAAAGTGCTCTCCATAATATGTGATATCGCTAATCCAATAGCTGTCAAACTCATTTCCCTGACTGATTTAAAGATCTGGGAAAAAAACTCCATGAACGGGCTACAGATATTCTAATATTTCATAGACTCACAGCTGCTTCGATAGACAGAAAAATCTGTTTTCGCCTTGTCAAGTAATAAACCTAAATAAGTCAATGTTGATGAGATCAGGAAACTCTCACGACATTGAATTATACTATCATTCTTAAAGATCGATTATTTACATTACTTGGCTGGCTTAACCGTTCAGGCAGAACACCTTTCTCCTCTTCAGAAGTCTCCTACTGACTCACTTGCATCAATATGTTTACCATCTGTTGCGAGTTGTTTTTTTTTTTTTTTCTGAATTATTGATTTAAACGAAGTATTTTATTGGTTGAAAGAAAATAATTTGATAGCATTGAATAAGGTATGAGAATTTAATGTAGGGAAAGGGAAAAGAATAATGAATATGTGGGTCTGTTGAGGAACGACCATCTTCATAAGGTAAGGTATGGTAGATAAGGTAAAATAAGATAAGGTTAAATAAGGTAGGGAAAGGTAAGGTAAGATATGGTAAGGATAGATAAAGTAAAGTGAGTTAAGGGTCAAGTAAGGTAAGATAAGGTAAGGTAAGGGAAAATACGGCAAAATAAGGGAAAGGAAGGAAAGGCAAGAGACAGAAAGATAAGACAAGGAAAGGGAAGGGAAAATGACATAAAGTAAGATGAATTTAATATCTCATCGTCTACACTGGCATACCATTTTCATATTATATCAACATGGACACAATGAACACACCAGTCATAGATACAAATATCTTCTTTTTTTCTAACAGCAATATTGACATTATCACAATATGCATGGTAATAAATATCTTGTGTTTAACAAAATCCGTTGGAATGAATAACAGGATTTCAATAGAAATGCAAGTAAATTTTGGTTTTTGGTTAGTGTTCTAGAGAAACCTATTGGATGATAAACATTTTGGATTTTCAGTTAATATATTATTAAACGTTGAAATGTTCTATGCATTGTCGACCTATCTGGGTCCAGAATAGGTATTCAGTGATTTTGTATGAATTTTTGAAATATAAAAGATACCCAAAACTGCTTTTAGGAAAAAGAGTCTTGAAATCTTTCTTACATTATTTATGACCATCCATGAACCAACGAGTTTGCCTAGAGTGCTACATGCACGTTATATCTACTTTAGTAGATAACCTGACGTTGAAAACCTATATGTCTACTTTGTCATAATTTTCACCATGTACTAGCAAATCGATAGAAAGTGGAAGGATTTCTTTCAAAAGTGACAGTAATCTCTCGTCGTGGTGTTTCATTTCATTTTTTTTCTTTTTGTGCCGCATTTTTCAGACTTAAGTACTGCAGTATACGGTGTAAAATCTTCTTTTGGCATCCAATCCTTTTCAAGATACAGAGATTTTTCGACACCTCGAATATGTTCCCGGCATAATGATTTTTCGAGTGAACATCTGTTTGTTCATTTGGCTGGTTCTAACCAGCCCGCCATGTCTACATATATGTCTACCTATTTACCTGACAACTTCCCTTCCATCATCCGACCCTGCCGCCTGGGTATTGACCTACTCAGCGATTCAAGCGCCCCAACCAATCACCAACCTAACGACCAACTGATCTAGTCAGTTAGCTTATGTAACCACCTGGTCTACCCATCTAGATATTTAACCACTACCTACCAATCCATCTACTTATCATTCCACCTACCTACCTACCTACCTACCTACCTACCTACCTACCTACCTACCTACCTACCCACCCACCCACGTACCTTCCTACTTACCTACTTACCTACTTACCTAGCCTACCTACCTACCTAACTACCTACTTACTTACCTACCTACCTACCTACTTAACTACCTACCTACCTATCTGCCCATCTACCGTCATACCTACTTAACTACCTGCCCACGTATTTCGTATCTGTCTATTAAACTATCTGTTAACTATTCATTTACCTGTCTACCAATCTGCCTGATCTCCTGGGTAAGAGCCTTACACTAGATAACAAGTTTCTGTCTGCATTCAATACACCACCTTCATATGTTATTTTTCTACATCCTTTTTATTAATTACTTCGACCGCTTGTTGTGTTAGGTGCTTCATATTGCATAATATACGTGTCATTCATGGGCAAAGCAGCCTGTTGTTCCTTTCCACATACAATTCATCAGTATGTGAAGCACGTACTATGTGTCGCTGTAGGGGACAAGCACCTTTTCTCACATGAATAATTGTTTCATTTCAGCTGTGTCCCTCATCTCGATCCGCTGCATTAATTAGATATCCGTCTTATTACAGTCATTCCTGACAATGTCACTGTCATCTGACCATGTAGTTGTAAACATACGCACACATACCCGTGTAGACATACATACATACATACATACATACATACATACATACATACATACATACATACATACATACATACATACATAC